>PVKA01028000.1:0-29890 GCA_004027165.1 Ctenomys sociabilis
CACACATCCTGATTTTTTCTTTCTACAACCCTTCCTTTGTCTACACCTGTCAAAAGTGGGCACTCCATTGACATTCAACTACCTTAGGTGCTTGAACTCGACACCACAATCCAACACAGTCCAGCATTCTGCAACCATAGGGAGTTATTCAAAGAAATTGTCGACCATATCCATTTACAGCTCAGCTTAATATTATAGGACTAGAAATCCCATTCAAGCCAGCTATCCCCCTACTGGGAATTTTCCCAAAGGGTTTGAACATTTTTTTTCTACCCAGTGTTCTGGAATTGATTGTTTATTTAAGATACTATGTATTTAGGTATTTTTTTTTTAATTTGGGGAATTCTCATTTTATATCCTCCATACCTTTCTGCTGTTGTTCCTTTGCTGCTGTATCTGTTAATTCATTCACTGCAGCTGAGCTAGTGTCCTCTGCCCTTACTGGTGGACTTGAGGTCTGGGATTGTGTTTTTCTCCTTGTCTTTGTCATTTTGTATAGCACTGACCTTTGACCTTTGGTGTACAGGTTTGGTGCAGCTATAACCTTAGTTTGTTATGAGATTCGGGTTCCAATCTATTAAGTTTGAGATTATACATGTATGCCTAACCTGGATCTAGCTGTTGTGTTCAATTCCTTTTTGCTGTACCTCCTCTGGTTCCCCTCTGTTGGTTCCCTTTTCAGCTGAGCATGAACCAAACTGGGATGCAGAGCAAATAATGAAAATTTCTATTATCTTGGATGGCTTTGGGGCAAGGATCCGGAAAATTGCTGCGATCAGTCCTCCTGTATCAGGCAGGTCGCTCTCTAGTGGGCGGGCCTGGGATTTGGCGGGTCTACTGGACTCCCAAAAGGATAGTGGATGATCTTATTCACTGGATAGGCTGTAGTGGGTCCACCGACCTGTACTTGGTCCGGGTCTACAGGCCAGAATCCGAGCAGGCAAGGAAAGGTCCCTCCAGTGCAGCAGGCCTGGAGCCCTCATTCTCAGGCCAGGCTTCTCTGGCTTTTGGGCCATCAGGTAGGACCAGGGATCACTGAGAAATGTCCCTCCAGCATAGCACTCTTGGAGTTCTCTCTACAGACTGACCTGTACTGGGTCTAGAGCCGTGGGGTGGGACCGGCAATCATTGTGAAATGTTTCCCTGGCACAGTGGGCCTGGAGCTCTCACCTGCCAAGCTTGCATTGGGTCTCAGGCAGCGGAGGTGAGGCGGAGACACGTAATCCCTGGGAAATGTCTCTCCGGCCCTGTAGGCCTGGAGTTCTACACTCAATGAATTTTGATTCCCAGGGAGTTGGGGAAATTCCCACTTGCTCTGCGGCCTTTAGGGCATTGGATCTGGGGAAGTGCTGGTGAGAGGGTCCTGAGGTTTCAGGCTGGTCACTGGCTTGGAGGGATTCAGGGTGGGGATCTGGGTAGTATGCATGGGAAGAAGCCAAAGGCTCTCCCTCAGACTCACCATACACTCACTGATCTGGGAAGCCTGGTGAGTTCTGCAAATTCCCACTCACTGGGAGGGCTTGGGGTGGGATCCAGGAGGTCCCTGGAGTCAGCTGCTGTCTCAGGCTGGTCTTTCCGGCTGTACGGGATCCAGGAAGATCTCTTTTGAAAAATTTTAAAATCATTATATTACCTCAATCAATGCACATCCATTTTTTACTATAGCCATAATTTTTCATCCACCAATTTTGGAACCTACATTGTGTCCATCAACAGATGAATGCATAAAGAAAATGTGCTATTTTATTAAAAGGAAGTACTTCTCTGCTGTATGGAAAGATAAACTTGATTAACTTGTACGGAAATGGGTATTCCTCAAGGCCATGATATCAAAGTGAATTGAACCAGACACCTAATTTTCAGTATCACCTTATTTATCCCATATGAGAAAACCAGAATAAAAGTATAGAGCAAAATGAAAGACAGGTGATAAGAAACAGGGAGAGATTTACAGAGGTAAAGAGATGAAAGATGGGGGAGGGAAAGAAAAGGAGAAGTAGATTAAAAAACTGAAATGTGTCAAGTGCATTCACTAATTCCATTCAATGAATATAATCATTCAATGAATATAATCATTCAATGTAATGTAAATATGATTAGCCAAATTAAAAATATCTGAAAAACTAAAACATTTTAATGAAGCTATAAATATAAAAATGATATCCAGGATAGTAGAGAATAAGTTCTAAATTTTCATAAACAGCCTATGAGTACAGTCACTCAGAATATGTTCAAGGGTTAAAACAACGACATTGGTGACTTCAAAAGGAGGAAAAGTTACGATCTTCATAATAGAGTAAAATAAGTTCAGGCGATATTCACATATGCATAATGGCTAGAGAATAGAGAAAACAAGTGAAAGCATTTTCAAGTGAGTCATCTTTTAGCTTTTAGAAAAATTATTGCTATAAATTCAAAATTTTAGTTGTATATATGTACAAGTACTTGTTAAAGTTATGATTTCCATTTAAAAATTGAATGAAGTTAATTGACCTATAGATCATTATTTCAAATATTCAATATTTTTGTGACAAGGACATTTGAAATTTAAATTTGTAAAGGTATGTCATACTTATTATGTGTGCTACTTACGTAACTTTTTCATCATAATTTTATTTTGTATTATTTATTGTTTTAATGAGAATAAAAATAGTAAAATGAACATTAGAAATGATACAGAATTTCATTAAAATATTAGGAATGCAACAACAATTGTTATACTTCATATTGTTGTCTTCAGATTTGTTGCTTAGTGTACTAGAAGTAAGCAAGCAAAATTGGTCAAAAAATTAAGAAGAAAGTGCTCGGCTAGCTCAGTCGGTAGAGCATGAGACTCTTAAAAAATTAAGAAGAAAAACATTTAACTGTTCCTTTCAATATATCACTAGAATTCACCAGTACAATTATACATACTATCCTGTGTGTATACAAATGTATAAAATTTTCAACTTACTTTCCTTTTTCCCCATTCCCTTACCCTGGTTGCTCCTTCCCTTTGGGCTGTTTCTTTCCCTGTCATAGAATCTATTGTACCTTTCCAATTTTATTTACCTGTTCAGGTTCTCACACTAGAGAAACAATCAGTGTGATGTTTACCCAGGTGAGTCTAATTTATTCACTTATGAGTGTGGTCTGCAATTTTATCATCTATGTATAAAAACCAGATGAGTAGTAGCCCATGCATAAAAATATCATGCATTTTTTGTGGAACCTGGGATAGAATTCAGGCCCTTGCACTTGTCAGGCAAGTGCTTATTCTCCTGAGCCATAACCCCTGCCCCTATCACACATTTTTAAATCATTTGTCAGCTCATGGGCATTTGGGTTGTTTTCAAGTTTTAGTTATGGCAAAGTGAACTGCTATAAAAATGACAAAATGCAAGATAGGTAATAAACACGAGTCACACATATTGTGTGGTATGATATTTTCAGTTCTTCTGGTAAGATATCTATAAGACAAATAGTAGGGTTGAATGGAATACTGAATCCTAGTATTTTCAGGTGACTCCACAATGATTTCCATAGTGGTTGTACCAGTGCACATTCCCACCAATGGTGTATAAGCATTCTTTTCCCCCCACATATCTTCCAGCAATTGTTATTAGTTAGGATTTTGATGATAAGAATTCTTTCTGTCTTGAGATGGAATCTCAGCATGTATTAATTCTTATTTATCAGGCTGTCCAAATAGCTCAGCAGAGTGCAGCACCTGCGAGCACGCACAGGGGCTGGGAGTTTAGTCCCTGGGCCTGCTGTGCTGGTCTTTCCCCTGAGGCACACTGAAATGACAGTTGAGACAGGGCATGGTGGCTTGTCCCTGTAATCACAGCTCTTGGGAGACTGTAAACACACAAATCACTATAAGTGTAAACTTCTAGTGAAACCTTGAACACCTTGTAGACCCTTTCCCCAAATAGCCAAACAATAAAAAAAAGAATAATTTGCATTTCTCAAATGACCAATGTTGTTGAGCATTGTTTTGTATATTTATTTGCTGTTCGTACTTCTTCATCTAAAAAGTGTGCATTTATTTCAGATGCCCATTATTTGACTGAGTCTTTGAATTTTTGGAGACTGATTCTTTAAAGCCTTAATATATTTTGGATAGAAGTCTCTTGACTGGGGCATAGTCAACTAGATGTTTTTCAGTATTTGTGAGTTATTATTATTATTATTTACTCTATTAGAGATTTCTTTTGATGTGTAGTACATTTCAGGAAGTTGAGATCCTAGGTGCCCCATTCTTTGAAGTTTTTCCCATGCAGTTCTGCCTTTGCTGAAGAACTCTCTGCCTAATCCCATGTCTTCAAGATGGTACTGTCTCCTCCAGTGCATTCAATGTTTCTGTTTTAATATTTAAATCTTTGATACATTTTAATTTTAAATCAGTTCATGGTAATAGACATGCATCTAATTTTAGTCTTCAGAGTGAGGAAGCCAGTTTTTTCCAAAAGCATTTATTGTCCTTCTGGCAGCAAACCTTTTTGACGCCCTTTTCAAAGACCAAGTTTGTAGTTGTGTCTGCATCTTCTAAACTGCTCCATTGATCCTCAGGTCTGTTTTTTGTCAGTGCATTGCTGACTTTATCACAGTAGATTTACAAAATAATTTCAGGTCATAGATATTTTGCCTCCTGCCCTCCCTTTTTTGCCCAAGAATGCTTTTGATGTTCTTATTCTCATCTGATAGATATACTATTGACATTTTTACTTAGGACTGCATTGGATCTTTATAATTTTGTAGTATGGCCATTTTCACAGTATTCATTCTTCCTATACAGAAGCAAGGAATAGCTGTACATTTTTTGAAATCCTTTTTAATCTCTTTTTTTTTTTTTTCAGAGTACCGTAATTTTCACTGTGTAGGTCTTTTACCTCCTTTGTTAGATTGATTCCTAAGTATTTAAATTTTGACATGTTGTCAAAAAACATGCTACTGAATTTAGTTCTTAAATCTACACATCTCTTGGTGGAGGTTTTTGGATAAATCTGTGTAGAATATCATGTTATCTGCAAATATCAGAATTTTACTTTTTTCCTTTCTAATTAATATTTGTTTTATTTCTCTCTTGTCTAATAGCTCTGGCTCATGTTTCTAAAACTATGCAGAATGGGAGCTGTGACAATGGAGATCCTAGTCAGTACCTATTTGAAAATGAAAAGTTTTGATTCTTCTGCTTTTTGTATGATATTGGTTCTTTGTCGTAGACGACTGTTACCATATTGAGGTAAGACTATTCATTTCAATATTTGTATAGTCTTTATTAAGAATAAGTGTAGGCCTCCGTCACAAGGTTTTCTATATCTGTTGAGATGACCATGTGTTTGTTGTCTTTGGATCTGTGAATGTGAGGTACTACATCTATTGACATTTTATATACTGAAAAATCCCTTCATCCTTGGTTTGAATCCCACTCGATCATAGTTTGTAATCATTACGATAATTTGTGGCATTCCATTTGCCAGTATTTTACTGATGATGTTTACATCTATGGTCGTTATGGAGACTGCCTTTTAGTTCTCTTCTTTGGTTTTAGTAGCAGGCAATGCTTTCTACCAGGAAGAAGTTTGGGAGAATTGCTTTCTTTTCAACTTCATTGAAGATATTAAAAAGACCTGGCACTATATCTTCTCTAAATATATGGGATTCAGCTTTTATTACTCAGGATCTGTGATTTTCTTTTTTGTTAAGTTTTTAACTACAATTTCACTTTCATCACTGATACTGGGTTATGAAAATTTTTTATCTTCTTGATTCAGCTTTAGTAATTTATATTTATGTAGGAATCTTTCCATCTTTAAATGTTTTTTATCCTGTGAGAGAAAATAATTTTGAAGTAGGTATTGGTGTTTGTCTGAATTTTATTAGGATCTGGGATGATTTTGCCCTTTTCATTCCTGAATACATGAATTTGAGATCTTTTCCCCTTTTTCTTTGGTAATCTTTGCTAGGTCATTATCAGATTTATTTGTTTTTTCATAGAACAAATTCTTGACATCACTATCTTTTGTATTATTTTCTTAGCTTTCATTGCCTTAAGTTTTTCTGTGCACTGTTTGTTGCTTTAAATACTTTAATTTCTTCAATATTTTATCAGGAGTGACTGAAATAAAAAAATATAATTGAGTCCCATTATCATTACCATAGAAATACTTTAAGAGAAAACTGGTCAGATGCATATAATTGCTTTCCATTGTCAACCAGTACATACTTACCATGACAAGCAGACAGCAGAGTTTGTTCAGAATGTTCAAGGTCTGTTATATAATACAGTTTCCTATTCACAGGAGAAACCTAGGAAATAACTTACGTGTACTTCTTGATTTTATCATATAAGACAAGCACAAAAGCACCACCCATGCCTCAGAGAACACTGGCCCATGCACTCTTGAATAAAGCTTTACCCCCTTCATCACAAGCAATCTTCCTCCAGCAGTCAACTGTGCCTGTGTACACGATGTCAGCTCCTTTTCACTCTGACTGTATCGTCAGGCAGAGGTGAAAAGGTGCCAAATGGAGAGGAAGTCAAGTCGGCTACGGCAGTGTCGGACTGTGCATTCTGTCTGCTGTGTTCAGCTTTTTCCTGCCGCAGCCCTTGGAGTGAACCTGCTGTGACCTTCTAGCAAGATGTTCTGCTCTGGATTAGCTTGGTTAAAGTCTCCAGCCCCTCTGTAGGGACTTAAGCTGATGAGTTTCACAACACTACTGTCTCATGGAAGAGGTTCCCGTGAGCATGCAGATGGTCTTATACATACAATGGGCCTGGGCTTGGGCTGGAGAAGTTCTATGAGTGCTACAGAAGGTCTCTCTAGTTATTTTAATAGTTACAGAAAAATAAGAAATATTTAAATTCAAGACTTTTCCAACGAATAAATTATAAAGATTGAGATAGAAATTCATGAGATTTATTGTAAAAATTCAACTCAATGAATTCATGAATTGAACTGGTGGTTCATGAAAAGAATAAATAGACAAAACTTTAGCTAAACCTGTCAAAAGAAGAAAACACCTAAGTCAAGATAATCAGAAATGAAAAGATAAAAATCACAAAGTCCTGCTGAAGTCCAGCAGATTACAAATAGCTACCTCAAATATCTTTATCCTTATGTGCTAGATAACATAGAGTAAGTAGATTTCTAGACAATTGTGTCTAGAACGTAATAGAACCAAGGTGATATATAAACCTGGAATAATCTGGTAACATACAATAAAACTGAGGTAGTATTAAAAAAATTACCAACTAAGAAAAGTCTAGGACCCAGTAGATTCATTACTAAATTTTATATGAACTTCAGTGAAGAATTAATGCCTATGCCATGCCATGTCCTGTGAAGATTTTTTTTTTTTTTGTCTTTTTTTTGAGACAGGGTCTCACTATGCAGTTCAGGTTGTACTTAAGCTCACTTTGTAGCTCAGGCTGGTCTCGAACTCACAACAATCCTCCTGCCTCTGCCTCCCAAGTGCTGGGATTACAGGCCTGCGCCACCATGCCAGGCTCTGTCCTGTGAAGTTTTTAAAGGTCTCTTTGGGGAAGGAAGGTAAGAGGATGGAGAAAAAAAAAACATTAGCAGAAATCTGAGTTCTGATAGAGCTCTCACTCTGACTGAGGAGAAAATGGATGGCAGAACATTTCTTTATATACTCAAGAGACTAAGGCTAGTTTTACTTTCTCCATCTAGCAAGTGTATCTGGGCACTTCATGTTCTCAGAGCTAGAGGACATTGTTTCCATGGCCGGTATCATGTATATAATATATCTCCATCATTAGCTGCCTCTACATCTCCCACTTTTTTGATCAGTAGCCGCAAGTGGTAGGTGATGAGTTTTAGAAGAAAGAGCTGCATTTGCAGGATTCTCGAGAGACCCTTTCACTGGGAAACCCATTCTACTCTGAATGAACTCATTCATTTTGGCTACAGATTCCCAGACCAAGGATCTGAGGTTCCATTGTGAAGTAATTTAGTACGATACACTTCATGAACCCAAAAGCATAGCCATTTACCAGTATACCTAGCAATTATAAGTTGTTAGTGATTTCAATTTATTTTAAATCTAACATATTACTATGGCATTGTTTTATATATGTTGTGGTTATACTTCAATGTTGGAGATTCAAGGCTAAGTTAAGGAAAGACCTGTATTGTTCAAAATTTTTGTTACCTATGAAGGTCAGGTAAGTCCCCTCAGAAATTAACTTGGAACCAGACATAGCACCTCTTAGTACTTCTGTTATTGTCAGTCATCTGGGTGAGTCACAGCTATTGCTTGACCAGATTTTTTTCTGTGAAAACTTGGGAGACATTTCTTCTCTCCGGAGGACTCTCCATAAACACATTGTACATAATAAATCATTATCCTTTGTGGTGCAAAAATCTCCTGGTCAGAAAACCAGGGACTCGTGAAGTCATAAAATGTCACTGTCACAGAAACACATTTATTTAATTGAATCCTCCAGAGAAGCTGAATGTAGAGACCAGCAAGTTCATTATGTGGCAGTGGGCACTCAGTACATGAGCAGGCACTGACACTGAAGGACAGAATGGGAGAATATTAATATAGTTCTACATCCGAATCTAGTTCTGGGTCTAGGGGTTTGATGAGGCTCATTCTAATGTGATTTTTCCACAGCTACAGAAGTACTCTTGTGAAGCATGGGCTTAGCTGTTGATAAAGCAACGAAGATGTTTCACATTTTACATAGGGATCAGTTTTAAGATAAAGCATGTAGCAGTATCAGGTTAGATTATGATTATAAGAAACAAAATTACCATAACATCTATAAGAAACAAATTAACAAAACAGAAACTTAAGCTCTAAGATGCTGGCTGAGTAAAGCATGGCATTGATTTATTTCTTTTCTCCATTTTGCCACAACAGAAGTCAGTTTATGTCCTGGATCCTCATTGATCTTTAGGGCTAGGGCCCAAATATTGCCTATCCTCTTAGTCTGTCGACCTCTCCAATTCTTGGTCTTTGAAACTTAGTTGTTTAACAGAATATGATTTAAATAACAGTATAGTTTGGGGGCAGTTAGCCTAACATAACAATTTTACCTAAATATCACGCACTTTAGAACACAAAATATAACCACTATTGTTATAGCCACCATGAGTAGTTTAATATTTTAATCCCTACAAAATTTTAACAGGTGCATATTTACAGAAAATTAAAAATCAAAAAGTATATGTAATCGTCCTATCGAATAGTGTACCAACTATTATGACTTCGATTTTTTCTTCAACACTAGAGATTGAATTTAGGATGTTGCAGTTTCCAGGCAGACACTTATGCCACTGAGCTATATCCTCAGCCCCACTGCAACGTTTTATTTTGTATTTAGTACAGTGTCTACATGGTCTATAGGTCCTCACTGCATAGATTGGTCTCGCAGTGATTCTCCTGTTTTCAGCCTCTGAAGTGCTGGGATTACATACTCACTCCACCATGCCCAGTCTCCATTGTGACATTTTTGAACATTCATTTCTATTTTGAAATAACATAACTTTTAAAATCAGTCTTCATCTAATACATAAACATAATTTAACCTAAAATTTTGTACTTTAGTGGGATGTACATCATGTTTTATTTATTTATTTATTTATTTATTTATTTTATTTATTTATTTTTATTGTATTTAGGACAGATTCTACAGGGTCTACAGAGTGTCACTACACAGATTGAGCTCCCAGGGATTCTCTTGTTTTCAGCCTTCCAAGCACTGGGATTGCAGCCTCACACCACCATGTCCAGTCTCAATTGCCTAGTCAGTGTGCCCCAGTAGGAGGGCTGGCACATTTGTTTATATTTTTTAAAAGAGTACAAAATAGTATCAAAAGAAAAAAAAATAGAAGTGATGCAGAATTTCACTTAAAGTAATATGGATTTCATAGTATTTGGTGTAATGTACAGTGTTGTCTTGCAAACATTAATTCATATTACCAGAAAAATGTATGCAAAACTAGAAGAAAGAAAAAAGAAATGTATAAGAAATTAAAAAGAAAGTATTAATAATTGAAAAGTGGAAACAAAATAAATTACGAATTATTTGATGGTCTATAGCCCATCAGAAATACAGCATACATTTAATTCACCTTTTTTATGTATGTATATACAAAATAGGATAGATATAGAGCTACTTTCTCTTAATTCAATGAGAAGAATGATTTGTACAAATAGTGTTTGGACAAGATATCATGTCTGCATCTTGTACTTTGAATAATTACCTGAAAGACAACAATACTCAATATATTAATTATTGTAACTGTCCTACTGACAAGTTTTGAAACTGTCTCATTGCTATTTCTTTCTCAATACAATTAATTAAATAAAAGAAATCTACCATATGGTTGTCCAAACTATCCTGCTTACAAATATAGATATATTTTCTTCTTTCTTTTTTTTTTTTTTGTGTGTGTTTTTGAGACAGGGTCTCTTTCCATCACCCTCTCTTGTCCTTCTCAACTCAGTAACTCTTTCCTTTTGAACAAGTTCATTTTATTTTTCCAGTGTCTATGATACCCTTCAGATTACATTTTTCTCTTTCAGGTTCTTACACACTAAGGATACAATATAGTATTTGCATGTGTGGCTGTAATTTATTTTACTCAAGAGTATGGTCTCTAATTTCATCCACTTAGTGGCAAAAGATTCCAATTTATCCTGTTTTACAGTTGAATCATACTCCATTGTGTGAAAATAACACATATTCTTCATCCATTCTGCAGTTAATGGGTATCTGGGCCGTTTCCAGGATGTAGTTATGACAAATTCTGCTGCTATAGACATGGGTGTTCATGTAGCGCTGTAGTCTGATGTTTTCAGTTCTTAAAGAAAAATACCTAGGAGGGAAACAGCTGCCTTAAATGGAATTTCCAATCCTATATTTTTAAAGAACCTCCATGCTTATTTCCATAGTGGTTGTACCAGTCTGCACTCTCATGAACAACAGATATGTTCCTTTTTCACAGCCCCTCTAGCATGTGTTGCTTGCTGATATCTTGATGTTAGCCATTCTTTCTGGAGTGTTGGACTCTCATAACTATTTAAAATTGCATTTCTCAACTGACAAATTATGTCAACAATTTTTCAATATATACTTGCCATTTGCATTTCTTTATCTGACAAGTGTATATTCATCTCAGAGTCCCATTTTTGGGTTGATTTTTTTTTAATTTGGGGGCCCTGATATTTTTAGTTCTTCTAGATAGAAGCCCTATCTTGGAGGGACAGTAGGCTCTAACTCTTTTCCAGTTTGTGAGTTTCCTTCTTACTTTCTTGGGGATTTCCTTTGAAGTGCAGGTACTTTTAAAAAGGTAAGATCCCAGTTGTTGGTTCTTAGGAGTATTTCTCTTGCTGTTTGGATTTTGTTCATGAACTTTCTATTTACCCCCACTGTCTTTAAGATTTCTACCTACATTTTCCTCCAGAACTTTTATTGTTAATGCTTTAATATTTATATCTAAGATCCATTTTGACTATAGCTTTGTTCATGGTGATAGGCATGGGTCTAGTTTTAGCCTTTGACATATGGAAAGGCTGGTTTTCTTTTTTTACCACTATTACTATTTTTTTTTGAGCACTATTATTAAAGAGGCTATCTTTCTTCCAGTGAACATATGTAGCCCCTTATCAAAAATAAGGTGGCTGAGTGTGTTTGAAGTTCTATTCACATCTTCTCATCTGTTTCATTGATCATTAGGTCTGTCTCTATACCAGTACGATGCTGATTTTATCACAGTAGCTTTGTAGTGTATTTTGAGGTCAGGGATTGTGATACCTCCTAACTTTTAATTGTTGTTTGATAGTCTGAGCCTCTTCTAATTCTAAATTAATTTGAGGAAATTTTACATAGCTCTGTGAGGTATACCAATGGAAGATTTATTGGGGTTGCATTGAATCTGTGCAACAATTTTGTGAATATACTCATTTTCACAATGTTGGCTTTTTCTGTCCAGGAACATGGAATATGTTTCCACTATTTCAAATCTTCTTTAGTCTATTGTCATACAGTACCATAATTTTCACTGTTTAAGTTTTAAATATTTACTTCCTTTGTGTGATAGATTGGTGTTTTTTTATGTTATTGTGAAAAGCGTGGTCTTCCTAATTTCTCTTTGCCTGTGTACAATAATGTTACCGATTTTTGGTTGTTGCTTTCCCATAAGGTTTTGATAAAGACAGATGTCTGAAACTTAAGGAAAAGTCTGTCACTGTAAGCAATCCTCTTCTCACACTTTTGAAGATCCACATATCTGAAATATAAATAACAAAACAATAATAATACTTTATCATCGCCATACGAAAACCATTGTACCAGAGGATCTGTAGAACAAATACCTTCTTGTGCAGAAAACTTAATGCTTTGATGAATGGGCAATGTAAATGTATTACAATAATATATTTTAATAATATTTTTGGGATGCTTCCTGTAAGGCATTGCAGCTCGCTGGGACCTACTATCTGGACAGAATTTACAGAAACGTGCTTTCTTATTCATCAAATGGAGTCTGGCTCAATAATTTCTCCACACACTAACTGGTTTTTGTGTATTGATCTTAAAATTTTAATGACCTATGTGAAAAGCAAATTTGATACTATTTTGACCAACTGGAAACTCAGGTGCAAGCATGCTTTTTAAATCTATCAAACAATTTAAATTATGAAGAAATGATGCAAAAATGCTAAATAAAGGGGGGAAGAAAAAATGTGTGCAAATAAACAACAGCTGTTCACAAAAGGGAAAAGAAGACAAATAAGTGCAGAGATTAACAGACTGGACAAACAGACAAATATTTTACGAAGTCAGAGTTTACTAAAATTTATTTCTGTCCAAATTACAATAACTGTCCTATAATTTTAGAGGTTTTTAATTATAAACAGACTAATCAGAATTATTTATAAGTCAATGATCAGAGATCTATGTAACAATTTGGAATACCAAGATTTGGTACAGCAGTTCACAGTGGCAACAAAGGGCAAAGAGAAAAAGGAGGGGCAGCAGCTCAGGCAGCTAGCTAGCCTCTCCTTCCTCCTCACATTGCAGTGCAGAGTATGTGCCCCAGGGTGCTAACACCCATAATTCCAGCATGGATCATGAATCAGTCACAAACTCAAGAAGCTGCCTCATGACTTCATGAGGTTTTGGGGCGATAACCAGACATAAACCATAACAACAAACCAGCTATCCAGGCAGGCTAATACACATTCAAATTAAAGAAATTTCCCTTCCACAATAAACAATTCCCCAAACTTAAACATGTTTTAGTTATTTATTTCAAATCATTTGTACCCATAATATCTTGTCCTATAAATTATATTGAATTTCAGGTAGGAGAGCCTGTAGGGTCATAGATAATGATACCTTGTTTTAATTCTTTGAAGGTCTTAAAAGATACAGCTTCATGAAAATGTGTAACTTATCCTGGCTTATTGGGAAATTGAAATTTAGTATCAGAGTAGACTTATGGAAAACTGTCTATGGAGTGCCCTGTTCATCTGGATTCTTTTAGTTCCAATTGCAAGGAAGAAAAAGAAAACGGTTCTACTCCCTGAGGGCATAAATTGCAACCCATGGTGGAGCAATATTACTCTGAGCTGAAAAGGTGAAATTTGTCATTTTGGGCTCAGATAAAGTTTTTGGAGTGTTGATTATTCTGTCATCTTTTTCCCACTTAGGATTTAATTTTCTCTGAGCTAAATCCTTTGTGGTCACTACAAGAAACTTCTGATCATTAAAACACTCCCTAATCCAAATATATAAAAGTAAATGAAATACACGAGTCAACAGTGCAACAGACACTTCCATATATATCTAAGCACATAATTTCTATTTGCATGTTTATTGAGACCTGTTTGCCCCATATTTTACATCTGATGATATTAGTATAAGTAAAACTCAGTGATTAACATTGAGGCTATCATTGTACTTCTCCAAGTTTTGTGTGTATAATGAGAAGTGCACCCTCACGACCTTCTCACTATTATATGATCCTGAGTTTTCAATTGCTATATTTGGGACTGTAGAAGAACCCCAGGCTATAAGTGCTAAAAGTATAATATCTGCCACTCTGCAGTCCCGTTGGCCCTAGGTGTGACACACACAGTGCTTGTTGACATGCTGCAAAATTTTGGTGTAATGTTGCTGCCTTGAAATGAACTAAGGAGTGGTAAAATCTGTGGTGCATTCTTGGATTTATCTTTTGATGATGTTATCTTTAATATTTCTTTACTTGCAGATTGAATATATTCCTTGATTTCTTTAATATTTTAAAATGGTTTAGATTTTAAATAACTTTTGCTGTATATTCTTAAATATAACACAAACAATTTTTTATTGCTTCAAATTATGTATATTCACACTGACATAATTTTACTACATATATATGTGTATGTGTACATATAACATTGCCCCGGGGCACTAGCTCCTCATAGTTTGCAATCCACTTTCATCATAGGAAATATGAACATAAGATCAGAATCCATCACTCTGAACACACACACCTGAGATAAGAAGGTGTTCCACATGCTTCTTGCATCATGTCATATATTGAGGAATTTTATTCTTCTTGGTTTATTAATAGGGGGTAAATTTTTTTGAAAAATTAGTTACTTTTAATTGCTTGTCTCCACTTTTCCAAAAATAAAAATTCCTTAATAATTCTCAGGAAATAATATATTCAAGTAGAATAAAAATAATTCTTGTAAAATAAATTTCTACTGAACATGAGAAAGCTTTTACTTCTTAATGGAATTCAAGAAAAATTAGAGCACTGAAATTCTTTGCCTGATTGTACACTTGTGGATTCCCATTACTGATCCTTTGAAGTTCTTTAGATCACCAAAGAAATTTTGGTTTATCTTCCTTTAGATTCCATAGGTTTAAAATTGAGATAGAACCCTACTTTAAAACACCTAAATAATTGCCACCACTTATCAGTTGATAGATGCCGAGAAAGACATCTCACATGTGCTTCTGCTGTGTCCGCCCTGTGCAGGAGGGCACAGACTTCAGGTGAGAAAATGTAATGCAGATCAAAGAGTTTTGCTGAAATTTGCATAACAAGGAAAAATGCTCAGGAATAGGCAATGAAGTTGTTCTCTAAGTCACAAGTGTATAGGGATTGAAAACGTGATACAAAGGTATTTAAACTAAACTTTGAAATTTGAGTAGTATTTGTACAAATAGAAGAGTGTTTGAGACAGACAATAGGACTAATTTCAAAGATGTTCAGGGAGCAGACTGTGTGAGAACGTTGCCAATGGCTTCAGCATGTTACACATCACATGTGGGATTGGCTCTGTCTGGAAGCCAAGCTGCCCCTCCAACAGCTTCAGATATTTCTGCAGCTCTGTGTGCTGCTTCTTCCTGCCCTGTATAAGGATTAGCTGATTTTGAAGGGTGTAAAGGAGCTATGGTGGTCAACAAGCACTAATCTCCCTCTTCTCAAGGAAGCAGTAAGCACATGGAGCAGGGTGATGCAACTTTATGTTTTCACCAGAGCTGAGCATAACTTTACATACTGAGGATACTGGAAATGCTCTGTGATGCTGAGAGTCTGGAAATAAAACTTGCTCCAGTGTTAGAAACAATAGGCCCTAACACTATCATTAATTTTAAAATGCAACTGGAAAACATTTGGAATGTGCATATTAGATACAGCTTTCAGTGAAGAGAATTCCACACCACAAAAAATAATTTATTTCAGAAAAGACAATCAAGTGAAAGATTAAATGTATTATTATACTGAATATATCAAATATGTCTTCAACAAGTAAAACCTGACAAAATGAAACATTTTTTTAATATTGCAAAACTATGTTTAAACCGCATGTTTTATTTATTTATTTATTTATTTATTTATTTATTTTTGTTTGTCTTTTTGAGACAGGGTCTCACAATGCAGTTCAGGCTGGCTTTAAGTTCACTTTGTAGCTCAGGCTGGTCTCGAACTCACAACAATCCTCCTGCCTCAGCCTCCCGAGTGCTGGGATTACAGGCATGCGCCACCACGCCCGGCCTTCACATGTTTTATTTAAAATAATTTACACTGAAGAGAAAAATCAAATGTTGTAAGAAAGTACAATCATCAATGAAAATTCTAGAAAAAGAAAACAAAACACAAAGTTAGAAAAGGTAAATATTTATGCACAACAAGAAATTCACAAAATTTTCTTGTATATGGAAGAGAAGAATAATAGAAAAAGTCACTAAAGATGCAATAAAAAAGCCATCACTGTTTCCTAATACAAAAACTGTAAAGGGCAGGAGCTGAGGAAATGACCTTCTTTCTACTGAAACTGACACCCTGAGTTCAGCACTGAAAGTAAATGGTATGTTGATGGGGAAATAGGAATCATTGCAAGAGATAGCTATTGTAGTTACCAAGGAGAGAGTGTGCAGCCTTGTCACATCTGTAGTCTTCTCTGTTGTAGGCTATTTTTGTGGTCGTATCATTTGCAGGCTGCTTCTTGCATGGAACAAGACTTTACTCAGAGCGGACAGAAGATCCCTGTTCCTCAAACAATAGATGGTAGGGTTAGGAGTTGGGGGTACTGCAGAGTAGAACACAGAGCACATCAAGTCTAGAATAGGAGAAGCATTGCAGGGTGGTGTAAGGCAAGCAATAGAATTTGTTAGGAGAAAAGTGACCACAACCACGAAGTGAGGTGTGCAGGTGGAGAAGGCTTTGGGCCAGCTATGCCTGGATGGGATCTTCATCACGGTAGAAAAAATCAACACATAAGAGTTCACAGTGCAAACCAAACATAAGCCTACATAGAGGGCCCCGAGGGCTACATTGACATCCATAGCTGTGTGCTCCTCAGAACAACTGAGCTTTAGTAGGGCAGGGACATCACAGAAAAACTGCTGAATCTTCTTAGAGCCACAGAACTCCAGGGAGAATGTTCCAGCTGAGTACAAGATCCCAAGGGCCACTCCACTGAACCAGAACACAGCCACCAACTGGACAGAGCACCCTTTGCTCATGACAACTTCATAGTGCAGAGGGTGGCAGATGGCAACATAGCAATCATAGGACATGACAGTCAGAATTCCATCTCTGACCTTACTGAGAAGACCACCAAAAAGAGCTGTCACACATACTCCATGAAAGAGATGGAGTAGCTCACTGTGACTGAGTTTGAGAATGGATTTGGGGGCTGTCACAGAGATGAGACACAGGTCGAAGGAGAACAAATGCCTGAGGAAGTAGTACATGGGAATGTGGAGGTAGCGGCCAAGAACTGTGATGAGGACAATGGTCATATTCTCTAGTGTCGCCACCAGATAGACCAGAGAGAAGAGGGCAGCCTGCAGCCCCAGGAGTGCCCCGCTGTCTGTCAGTCTCAGGGGCAAGAACCCACTCAGAAGAATCTGATTCATTGCAGTGTAAAGTCACAGACCACCTCTTGATTCTAGAAACAACTTGGTGATTTAGAAACATCATTACATGGAGGCAGACACACCCTTGTTTGTAGCAGTATAACTCATTATAGGTCAATCATAGTGACAGTACGTATGTCCATCTTGGATGAATGGAGAAAGAAAATTGTGATATATAGACAAAGTGGAGTATTATCCCACTATCTTTAGAGAAAGACAAATTAGAGACACTCAATAGGACAGAGGTGCAACTTAGGACTGTGATGTCAATTGATATAATTCAGACATAGAGGTTATAAATCACAAGCTTTCTCTCATAGGAAAATATTCATTTTATAAATAAATATAAAAATAAAGAAGATAATATTATTTTGCAATCCATCATAAAAGTATAAAAGTGAGGTACAACAATAAAGCCATATTAATATGTTGAGCTATAAAAGCCTCAAGTGAACAACTTCTAATATTGCCAGTCCTACGCATAACCCACCACTAATGTGGACTATTGGACTATATTGGACTACTTTGCTGAATTCATCCACCTACAATATTTGAAAGGAAACGGAATACCCATCTTTGACAAAAGTAAAGAAAAAAGAGGGATATAAAAAAAGGACCACCATTTAGTGAAAAAAACAAAATTCTGCCCAAAATAGTCTCTGCTTCACCTGTCACGTCTAATACAGACTTCACAGATGAAAACTGCATGTTCCATTATTACTCTACAACATAGGCAGTTGAGCTCAACAGCGCTATCTGTCTGAATATCAATCATCTCAGAAATAACATGGAAGATGCAGTTTCTAGTAAGTGTTGGTATGTTAAAATCTAAATTCCTACAGGATGTGAAAAAAAAGGAATAAAAGAAAAAGAAATATTTAGAGTTGGGGAGATGGCTCAGTGGGATAAACACTTCCCTGGCAAGCACAAGTGCCTGAGTTCAACCCCATTTTCCACCAAAATAAAAAATAGAAATGAACAATTATATATTTTTACACAGAAATTTAAAACCTAATCATGTGCCGCATTGTAGCAGGACACTCCTATGACTTTTTTTATTGTCTCTTCTTTTCATTTATTATCCTATTTTGGAATATTTACTTGATAGATGGTATAGCACTAATTGGTATGACATGACAAGCAGTACATATGTAGAAATCCAGAATGACAGGCTTTCCAAGCATGATCCTAGTATTACACATTGCTATATTCAGTGCAGTTCCTTAGTTCACAGGTATCAGCCTATATAGTTAGTCAGGGTGAGAATCCTACCAACTAACTACTAGTTTCAAAAATCTACTTATGCTTCAAAGATGAAAAACTAAAGATCAAATTACTGTAGTGTATCTGATTGAATCAACCATTATATATAAATACACATTCACAAGCATGTATGCAAACAAGCACATGCACACACGGGTTCATGCATGCATACACACACACACACACACACACGCGCGCGCGCAGAAAAGCACACACACTGCTCTCCATGCCTGTGCCTTGGAAACCACCCTCATACTTTGTGATCATCATGTTAAAAAATCTTCATTATTCTAATTTCAGTGGTTGCGCACATCAAATTTTTTGGCACTTGGTTATTTTCTGTGGGTGAGTTCTTCTTGAAATGCTTTGTAAAGATACAGAATTTTGTGATGAATTTGTGATGCACATATTTCCTGAATAATTTCTTCCAAAACCCATAGGAAAAGGTTAGTGATATGATCAGGGGATGAGGATGGTTAAAACATTATGATAAAGTATGGAAGCTGTATAAGATGGAAATCACAAGATATATGTGTTTATATATTTTTTAATTTATTTTGTTGAAGAGTGAATAAGAATGATACAGTTTCAAGACAAATTAGAAGGACAGATTCAATAAATTAATACATTGCAAACTGTTTTTGTAATGTTTTGGTATCATACAAGTGCGTACATATTATATTTACAGACATTATTATAACAGATGTCTCCAATCAGTGAATTAAGAGAATGTAGCTGTTTACTTACCTTATTTTTTATACCTGAATTATATCACAGATTCAATAATTAATACTTATTTTTGTTATTTTCCTAGTGGCTGCTCATAGTACTGGAATCTGACATAATATCCTGTCCGACCACCATTAGTGCAAATCTTGCCTCTCATGCAATTATGTAGAAGCACGGTATATCTATTCCAACTGTGCTGTCCATACACACACATCGTGATTCTTTCTTTCTACACATCTTCCATTGTCGAGACCTGTCAAAGATTGGCACTACATTGTCATTCAACCAATTTAGGTGACTGGACTCAGTGACACAATCCAACATAGTCCGGCATTCCACAACAATAGTGAGTTATCTGAAGAAGTTGTCAACCATAACCATTCATAGATCAACGTATTATTATGGCCCCGAGGTGTATACCTCATTTTTATACTTTTCTGCTGGGTGGTTAAGACTGAGATAGAGCAAGACCTATATACCAGAACATATAGTTTCTGTTCCTGATGAGGTCAGTGAAGTCCCCTCAGGGTTTATCTTGTAATCCTGTACCTTACTCTGTAGAATCTTTGACTGTTTCATCTATTTGGATGAGTCATGGCCAATGCTTGACCAGTTTGCTCTCTGTGAGGGCATGAGAGAAAGTTTTCTCTTCATGTGACTCCCCACAGGCACACTATAGATCATTAGTCTCTTTCCTCTGTGGCTCCATAATCTCCTTGATCAGAAAATGTGGAGCTCAACTCAGTTTCAAGATGTTACAGTACAGGTTCACATATGTCCGGAATCTTCACTGACCTTGAAAGGCTAGGGCCAAAATGTTGGCTGGCCTTGGGGCTCTTTTATTTCTCCATTTTTGATCTAGGATCTTAGGTTGTCAACCATCCAGGAAAACCTGATTAGTACCCTGCAGCATATACCATTCAGTCTGCCCTATCTGGCTCAATTCTTTTTAGTTGTTGTTGCACATTTCCATTTGTATTTTTTTTTTTTTTTACTTCTTATACTAGGGAGACTATACAATATTTGCCATGTGCGTCTGGTTTATTTTACTTACAAGTATATGTTCAAGTGGCATCTACTTCCATATAATTGCTTCAAGTTTATTATTCTTTATACCTAAGTAATACTTCATTACATAGAAATACCACATCTTTTTCAACCATTCCTCATGTGACAGACATCTTGGTTGTTTCCAAGATTTTGCTATCACATATTGTGATGCTATAAACATAGGTACACATATATCACTTTGATATAACGTTTTCAGTTCCTTTGGAAAAATTCCCAGTACGGGGGATAGCCGGCTTGAATGGGATTTTTAGTTCTACTCTCTTGCGGAGTCTAAACACTGACCTCCACAATGGTTGTACCAGTTTACTTCCCACCAGTAGTAGACAAGTGTTCCCTTTTCCCCTCAAACTCTCCAAAATTTGTTGTTGGTTGATTTCCTTATGATAGCCATTCTTTCTGGGGTGAGATGGTATCTCATTGTTGTTTTAATTTGCATTTCATGGATGGCTAGCAATGTGGAGCATTTTTTCATATATTTATTCACTTCTTTAATTTCATTCTCTGAGAAGTGTGTATTCATCACAGATGCCCATTTCTGAATTGGGTCCCTAAATTTGAGCACCGCGTTATACCTTAGTTCTTTATATATTGTAGACAGAAGACTTGGTTTGGATTTGTTCAAAAGTTTTGGGTTGTATTTTCATTCTGTTGACAATTTCTTTTGACGAGCAGAGGCTCCTCAAAAAGAGTTGATCCCAGTTGTCGATTCTTTCAAGTGTTTCCCATGCGAATATGTTTGTTAATGCACTCTTTACCTACCCCTATATTTTCAAGACTTTCTCCTAATTTCTCTTCCAGGAGATAGAGTTTTTCTGCTTGAAAGCTTAGATCTTTAATACATTTTGACTTCAGGTTAGTGCATTGTGACAGAGCTGGCTCAAGTTTTAGTTTTCGGCATGTGGAAAGCCATGTTTGCCAGCACCATTTGTTAAAGAGGCTATCTATCTTCCAGTGAGTATGATTGGCCCCTTTGTTAAAGATTAGATGACTGAGTGTGTTCGTAGATGCCTATGCGTCTTCTTATCTATTGCATTGATCTGAAGGCGTTATTTGTGCCAAACCATGTTGATTTATTCCAATGGCTTTGTAGTATAATTTCAAGTCGGGAATTGTGATGCCTTCTGCCTTGTCTTTGTTGGCCAAGATTGCCTTTGCTATTCTAGTTCATTTGTGGTTACAAATAAATTTTAGAAACGATTTCTCTAGGTGTGGGAGTTATGTTGGTGGCAGTTTGATAGGAATTGCATTGAATCTGTACAGCAATTTGGGGAGTATGGCCATCTTCATGATGTTGGTTCTTCCTATCCAGGAGCATGGAATATCTTTCCATTTTTTGAAATCCTCTATAATCTCTTTTCTTAGGGTATTGTAATTTGCTATGAAAAGATCTTTGACTTCCTTAGTTAGGTGAATACCAATGTATTTCATTTTCCGCGGGGCGATTGCAAAAGTCATTATTTCTATTGTTTCCCTTTCACTGTGCTTGTTATCTGTTTAAAGGAATGCTATTGACTTTTGAGTTTCGACTTTGTATCCTGATATGCTACCAAATTTCAGTATTAGTTGTAGTAGTTTCTTGGTGGAATTTTTGGGATCTTTCAAGTAAAGCATCATGTCATCTGCAAATAGTGATAATTTAACTTCTTCTTTACCTATTCTTATTCCCTTTATTTCTCCCTCTTTTCTAATGGCTGTTGCTAATGCTTTGAAAACTATATTGAATAGGAGGGGTGATAGAGGAGATCCTTGTCTTGTTCCTGATTTCAGAGTACAAGATTTCAGTTTTTCCCCATTTAGGATTATATTAGTTTTTGGCTTGTTATAAATGCCTTTCATTACATAAAGGTAGACTCTATCTATTCCAATTTTCTGTAAGAATTTCAACATGAGTGAGTGTTGGACTTTGTCCAAAGCTTTCTCTCCATCAATTGAAATGATTATGTGGTTTTTAGATTTCAGTCTATTAGTGTAGTCTATTACGTTTATAGATTTTCAGTATTGAACCATCCTTACATCCCTGGGATGAATCCTACCTGGTCATGGTGTATGATCTTCTTGCTGATTTGCTGTATTCTGTTTGCTAGGATTTTATTGAGTATTTTTGCATCTATATTCATGAGGGAGATTGGTGTGCAGTTCTCTTTTTTGGATGTGTCTTTCCCTGGTTTTGCAATCAGTATAATACTTCCCTGCAGAAACGATTTTGGGAGGACTGCTTCCTTCTCAATTTCATTGAAGAGTTTGAGGAGTAGCGATTATATCTTCTATAAATTTCTTGTAGAATTCAGCTGTGACTCCATCAGGACTTGGACTATTTTTGTTGATAGGCTTTTTATTATATTTCATATTTCATTGGCTGTTATTAGCTTATTGAGAGTTGTTGTATCTTCTTGGTTCAGTTGTCCTAATTTGTACCTTTCTTGAAATCTGTCCATTTCATCTGTGTCTTCTATTCTGTGAGCATAAAGATTGTCAAAGTAGCTATTGACAGTCTTCTGGATTTCCACTGTCTGTGGTGATTTCACCTTTTTCATTTCTTATTGCTTGTATTTGAATTTTTTCTTTCCTCTTGTTGATGAGGTTAGCTAAAGGCTTATCAACATTATTTAGTCTTTCAAAGAACCAAGTTTTTGATTTGTGGATTCTTTGAACTCTTTTCTTCATCTCAATTGAATTAATTTCTTCTCTAAGTTTCATGATTTCTTTCCGTCTTTGTGCTCTGGGCTTCGTTTGTTCTTCTTTGTCTCATTGTTAGAGGTGCAACATTAGGGTGTTTATTTGTTCCTGTTCTGTTTTCCTAGTGAGTACATAGCTATGATTTTCCCTCTTAGAACTGCTTTCATGCATGCCATAAATTCTGGTAAGTTGTGCTTGAATTTTCATTGAATTGTAGATAATGTTACATTTCTTGCTTAATTTCTTCTGTGACTCATTGATTGCTGAGTAGGGTGTTGTTTAGTTTCCATGAATTTAGCTGGTTTTGTTTGTGTCTTTAGTCGTTTATTTCCAGTTTCATTGCACTGCGGTAGGAAAATATGTATGGGATAATTTCTGCTTTCTTGCATATACTTACGCATGACCTCTGGACTAGTATGTGATTTATTTTGGAAATGACGCATGTGCAGCTGAAAAAAAACATGTATTCAACTGTGGTTGTGTGGAACACTCTGTATATGTCCACCAGGTCCATTTGTTTCAAGCTGTGGTTCAGTTCTGCTACTTCCTTGCTAAGTTTTTGTCTGGTTGACCTGTCTGTTTGAGATAAAGGGTGTTAAGGTCTGCTGTTAAGATTGTGCTCTTAGATATTAGGTTTTTCATGTCCATTAAGATTTGTCTTACATAGTTCGGTGCTCCTGTGTTTGGTGCATAGATATTTATGAGTGTTAACTCTTGCTGTTGAATTTTTCTCCTGACCAATATACAGTGGACTTCTTTGTGTTATTTGATCATTCTTGGTTTGAAGTTGAGACTGTCTGAGAACAGAATTGCTACTCTGCTTTTTTCTGAGGTCCTGGGGCATGTAATATTATTTTCCATCCTTTGACTTAGATCCTATGAAGGTCAATTTGAGTTAAGTGTCTTTCTTTTATACAGCATATTGCTGGATTTTGTTTCCTAATCCACTGTGCCAGTCTATTTCCCTTAATTCATGAATTGAGTTCATTTACATTGATGGTTATAATTGAAATTCGTTGACTTATGTTTATCATGGTATTTACCTACTGGTGTTTAGTGCTTTGTATCTTGTGTTTAATTGTCGTCCCTGTTTGGTGTGTTCTTTCCATTCTTATTTGTAGAGTTCTTGTCTTTATGGTCTCTCTCTAGAATGTCTTTCCATAGTCTGTGTAGAGATGGCTTTATCATCTTGAAATTCTTTAGTTGTTCTTTGTTGTGTGAGTATTTCACTTTCCATCAAACTGGAAAGAGTTTTGCAGGCTATAATAATCTGGGCTGGAATTTGTTTTCATAAAGGACTTGAAGAACTCTACTCCATGCTCTCCTTGCCTTTACAGTTTGTATAGGGAAGTCAGCTATAATTCCGATGGGTTTTCCTTTGAATGTGATCTGCTTCTTTTCTCTACCATCTTTCAGTATATTATTCTTGTGTCGGATTTCTGGGTTCTTGACTATTATATGTCTCAGTGTACTTTTACTAGTTTTGAAGGTATTTGGTGTTCTGCATGCTTCTCTAACCTAAATTTTGGTTTGTTTCCTCATGTTAGGGAAGTTTTCTGCAAAAACTTCTACCCAAATTCTTTTTATGTCATTTGTATTGAGTTCTTCATTCTCATTTATGCTAAGTAATCTTACTTTGTTTTTGCTTTCGTCATGTTGCAGGTGATGGATTATTTTCTCCTTCATTCTTTTTCTTTTTAAGAGATCCTTTCTCATCCTTTCTGCACCTTTGTCTTCTAGATCTGAAACTCTCTCTTCTCTTTCACTCAAATGGTTTTGTAGAGTCGTGATTGAGATTTTTAGTTTTTTCTATATCTCTTTGACTTGATTCATTCATTTTATTTTTTTTTCTGTATTTCTCATTCCAGGATTCCGTCATATTTCTGATCTCCTCTATTTTTTTTTATCCATGTCTTCTTTAGAGGTTGCTATTAATATTTTTCCTACAGATTTTCTTCCAAATTGGGTTTCCTCAGCATATTTCTGGAATTGTTTCTGTATTTCAGATAGTATAATTTCAAAAATTCTCTTTTGATTTAAGAAATTATTTTTGCTTTGAGTTCCTCATGACCTTTCTGCTATTGTTTCTTTGCTTCTGACGCTGTTAATTCATACATTTCTGCTGGAATAGTGTTCTCTGCATTTGTTCTGGGTGAGCATTGGGTTTCCCACAGATATTTCTGGATTTGATTCTTTATTTCAGATGCTATGTTTCCAAATTTTTCTTTTTTTTTATTTCAGGCATTAATTCTTGTCTGAGTTCCTCTATACCTTTCTGCTGTTGTTCCTTTGCTTCCTTCTCTATTAATTCATTCATTTCAGCTGAGCTAGTGTCCTCTGCACTTTTTGGTGGACTCAAGACCTGAGATTGCATTTTTCTCCTTGTCTTTGTCATTTTGTATAGTACTGACCTCTGGCCTTTAATATAGCGGTTTGGTGCAGTTATAGCCTGAGTGTGTAATCAGATTCGGCTGTCAGTCTATTAAGTTTGAGATTATCCAGTTATGCCTGGCCTGGGTTTAGCTATTGTGTTCAGTTCTTTTTCTCTGCATCTACTGTGATTCCTCTCTGTTGGATCCCTGTTTAGGGGAGCACTGGAGGGCGCAGAATCTCTCCCTCACACTCACCAGGCTAGGTGGGGGTCAATCGAGTGCCAGGAAAGTCAACAAAAGTTCTTGCTCTCCTGGTGGACTTTGGGGAGTGGAAACAGGGAGTTGCCAGGTATGTCTGTCTGGGCTGCCTCAGGCAGACCTCTGGCTAGGATGTCTTTGAGACTGAGGTTCTGGATGTTGCAGAGTCCACAGGGAGAAGCTAAAGGCTCTCCCTCAGACTCACCACACTCTCACTGAACTTTGATGCCCAGGAAGTCAGGGAAATTACCACTAGTTCAGCGGGCTTTGGGCCAGGGGATCGAGGGGGTTGCTGGCAAGTGAGCCCTCAGGTCTCAGGCCAGTTGCTTGCTTAGAGGGCTTGCGGGCAGGGATCCCGTTAGTGCACATGGGAAGAAGGCAAAGGCTCTTCCTCAGATTTATCACAGTTACTGATCTGGGAAGCTTGGCTAATCCTGCAAATTCCAACTCACTTGGAGTGTTTGGGGGCCATATCCATTAGGCCCCTAGAGTTGGCACCGCTGTCTCAGGTTGGTCATTCTGGTTGGGCGGGCATGGGGTAGGATCAAGGAAGATCCATATGTATTTAAAGAAGTCAATAAATTTTCACGTGAAAAGGATTAGGAAAAAAATACATGTGCTTGACCTCTTATCTTGAACCATCATATATTTTGTTATAGGATGTAGTGATTTGTAGGAGATAAACTAAAAACTGTGCAAGTTAGAAGCTGTGTCAATAGATGGAAGACCTGCTGAGCAATAAGACTGAAGCTTCTTTGTGCTGCCTGAAAGCTTGAGAAAGAAGGGGGTGGTATACTGCTGAGAAGATGGCAACCTTGTGAGTGCCTTCAGCAGTGAGCTGACCATTTCATTCATCAAAGAGACTGAGTGATAAAGAGACAGGATGGGGAATGAAGGAGGTAAAGCTGAAGGAAGAGCAAGAGACAGTTACACATTACTCTTGGAAAATGATACAGTAATTAAGCAATATACTGCTAGAGGAGAAAAGCTTGCTTGGAGAAAAAGACAGGTCAGTTTGGAAGAGTACATAAATAAAATATTTCAGTGTACTCAGCTTCTCCCATTCCCCAATATCAACCAATAGATTAACCAAGAATCAATAAGTGACATCCAGCATAAACACCTTTACCTGAGGTTATTAGAAACCATGCACAATTATATGAGTGATTTTAAGGAAGTTGTGGAGATACCACTAGGGTAATCTTCTGTCCTGTGTCACAGGCAGTTCTTCCTGCAAGAAGGTCCTTAAAGCACTCAGAAGTGCACTCTACCTGGGCTTCACCCAGGAGAAGAATGGTATGCAATATGCTCCCAATATCCTAGACTCTTGGGGACCAGTCATTACACTTGGGGCCCTTGAAACCATCACATTCACGACCAAGGACAGGAAAGAAACAGGACAGCTTGTGCTTTTCTTTTAGTGACAAGTCCTGGTTTAGCAGTCAAATCTGAAAGCAAACAGCAAAATTATAGGACCTACTTTAAAAGAGCCAACTGAAATAATTCCCAATAAGTCAAGCTAAAAGGGAGAAAACACAAAGCAAAGTAGTATGGTATTTTAGGACAAAGTGCACTATAAGTATGTATAGTCTATATTTATGCACAGCATCAATGATGAAATGGAGAAATGGCACAGATTTCCCACACATAGCATAGTTTTGTTATATAAATGAGCTCCCAAACCTTCATATACAGGTGCATACAATGTGTAAGTCTCTGTAGAATATCCTGTGCAATGTGGGAAGGGTATTATGTGACCTATTAAGCTTGACTTCTCATATGTCATCCATACAGATCAGATCAGATCTCATCTGTATTATCTTTTAGATGAGAAAAAACTTTTGCCCCTCTATGTGGGGAGCAGCAGAGATGGAGCCTGAACACACACATGGGTGAAAGCAAGGCCATCCCAAAAATACTGAGCATACATGATGGGCTTGACAAGCAAGTGATCAGGCAAGTCCTGTCTCTCATTAGGAGAAGGCTTTTACCTGCTATCCTCCTCCTGTTGACTGTATACATAAACATGCTCTTGCAGTTCTGTTTATCCCACCAGGAAAGAGGGCTCCACCAAACCACAGCTTTCTCTATTCTGAGGCTTGTCTTCATTTTTTAATGCTCCATCATGCTCCTACAATCTTCTCCCTACAGGAATTTTAAGAGCTAAACTGAATAAGGCACATCTTCTCTACTTGGAAAGTAGAGAAGAACGTGACACTTTGTGCTTTGATCATTTTTCCAAGAACACCACAATTTTATGAGACGGAATCATACAAATTCAAGATGAACCAAGTTATAAAATGTATCTGATCAAAAGTCTTGAATTCTCAAACTCATCAAAAATGACGAAATACTGACAAATGTAGCATAAGTATATTGTAAAAGGAGTACATTGGTAAGGATTGAACATAATTATTACATTATGTTAGATAAGAAAATGTAAATAAAAGATTTTTAACTTAATAACTGCAATATTAATAGTGTACAGATTTTGTAAGAGAATAGAAGAAAAGCATCTCCACTTTCAGAATCAGTAGATCTGTGGATTTTTCTCTGAGTCCAGTATGTGTCTTACAGATAACTAAGAAATGTGAGATGTACTTTTGTAGCTATAAGAATCTAGAGTGCTATAAATGACTTTTAAGAATTTTCCCTTTTTGTCAGTATTCAAATCAACCAACAACAAATGTTGGAGAGGCTGTGGGGGAAAGGGAAACTTCTCCACTGCTGGTGAGAATGTAGACTGGTACAACCATTATGGAAATCAGTGTCGAGAATTCTTAAAAAACCAGGACTGGAAATCCCATTCAAACCAGATATCCACCTACTGGGAATTTTCCCAGAGTATCTGAAAACATCATATCGTAGTGATATAAGTGAACCTATGTTTATAGCATCACAATTTGTGATAGCCAAATCTTGGAAACAACCAAGATGTCCATCAACAGAGGAATGTTTGAAAAAGGTGTGGTACTTTTATACAATGGAGTATTACTCAACTATAAAGAATGATAAACCCGAACCTTTCATATTTAAGTGGATGGCAGTTGAATGTATACTCATGAGTGAAATAAACCAGACTAGAATGTGACAATGTTGTATAGTCTCCCTAGTGTTAGAACGCAAAAGAAGAAATAAGAACATAAGGGGGTATAATACAATTAAAAGGAAAGCGTGAACTTATGGAATAGACAATGAAGGTCAAGGAGAATAACTAGGAAACACGTTGTCCACCCAGATCAGATCAGATCTCATCTGTATTATCTTATAAATGAGACAAAACCTTTTGCTCCTGTATGTGGGGAGCAGCAGAGATGGAGTTTGAACACACACATGGGTGAAAGCAAGGCCATCCAGAAAACACTGAGCCATAGGGGTAAAGCCATACATTTATATGCACAAGCTAGATAACGACGTGATCCTGAGCACCTTCAGCAAGTTTTTGATACTAGCAGTTAATTAGTAGAATTCTCACCGTGACTAACTTTATATGCTGATACCTGTGAACTAAGCAACTGCACTGAATATAGCAATGTGTAATAGAAGGGTCACACTTGGAATGACTGCCATTCTGGTTTTCTAAATACATACTTCTTGTCATGACATACCAATTACTGTCATACTGTTATGCAAGTAAATGTTTATGTAAAAAAAAGGATAATAAATGAAAACAAGAGACAAGAAAAAAGTGTCACAGGACTGTCCTGATACAAAGCTGTATATGTAAGGTTTCTAAATTTCTGTGTAAAAATAGGTAATTGTTTACTCCTTTTTAAATTTTTTTAGTTTTTAATTTTTCTTCCTATTCTGTAGTGACATAAAGTTGAATATATCAACACATAATGGAAGACGCCTGTTCCATTTTATGTCTAAGATGTTTGATATTCAGACAGATAGTGAGGTTAACCTCAACTACCTATATTCTAGGATAAGAGTGACACATGCAGTTTTCATTTGTGAAGTCTGTAAAGCAGAGATTATTTTTGGTAGAATTTTTTATTGATTCATAATGCCTATTCACATAGGTTTTTATTTCTGGTGTAATCTTTTAGCATTTGTAAGTCAGTAACAGGTTATATAAAAAATGTTGATATTCATTCTAAGCACTCATGTGTTGATATTTTATTTCACTACTATC
>PVKA01028001.1:0-29890 GCA_004027165.1 Ctenomys sociabilis
TCAAGGCCTAAAAAAAGCCGGGCGTGGTGGCGCATGCCTGTAATCCCAGCACTCGGGAGGCTGAGGCAGGAGGATTGTTGTGAGTTCGAGACCAGCCTGAGCTACAAAGTGAGCTTAAAGCCAGCCTGAACTGCATAGCGAGACCCTGTCTCAAAAAGACAAAAAAAAAAAAAAAAAAAAAAAAAAAAAAAAAAAAAAAGGCCCAAGCTGCTGTCAAGTAGAAGTCTGAATAGATCCACAGCAAGGTATTGGCCATATATTGCCCCACCACTTGGTGTTATTTTAAGTCGTTTTTGAAGATATTTTACAAAAAGTTCAGGTGGAGCCAGGCTGATGGAATTCAGCTGAAACTATTTATAATGAATTAAGACCCCTGTTGATTTGTTTATGGCAAGTCAAAATAATACAATTCTACAGCCATTTATACATACCTTCCAGAATCTATTCTTTTATGTGGTTTAATAATAAATTTAAATTCTTTTAACAACTATTTCAGTCACATATTTTAAATGACATCAGGCTAGCAGCCCTGTCTGGAGGCTGCATCCTCCAGATTCCCATGGAAATATCTATGAAGATGCAAACACACACACACACACACACACACACACACCATAGAAATCTAAAATTGGCAGAACCTTTACTGTTGCAGCTAAGTACAAAACAGATGGATTGTGGGGGAAAGAAGTAAAGCAAATGGTGCACTATTCATACTTTTCTCATAAAATGGGACAGTCTCACCTGCCAGAAAGATCAAAATAGACTCTTATCCTTTTCTACATAATCTGATCCCCTCTTTCCAGGATGTAATACTGTCTGTGATTAACTTGGCTAGGGAATGTGAGTTGAAAATACTTTCCAGGCTTCTCTACAGATCAGGGACCCAATGCACAGGTTGGCAACTTTAGACATGTTCACATTATATTTTCTGGTGGGTTTATGGTTCCAAAGAACTAATTGTGAGCCACACTCAAGCCAAGACTCTATTTATTGCCTGGTCCTTGCCCCTCTGTGCTAAAATGGAGAAGCTATGATTACATATGTACCCCAAGGGTACCCATGTCAAGTAGGACCATGTACTCAACAACATTAGGAAAATCTGAAAATTCCCCTATCCCCTATATATAGTTACTCTAGGAAATGTCACTACATTCTCATAGGGAATGACTAATGGAATTACTACTGTATTCACATACCATAATATGGTAAGGTCTTTCCTCATGGAAAACAAGTCTTTAGTCAATTTGTTCTGGGTCTATGAACTACTTTGGATCTTAAAATTAAAAAGAATCATAGGATGTGATCTTCCACTCAGTTGCTGATGTCAGCCTGTTATCATCCATTCTTTCTTTTTTTTTTTTCTGTATTTAGTTCAAGCTATACGAAGCCTCACTACACAGATCAAACTCATACTGATCCTCCTGTTTTTGGTCTCCTAAGCACTGGGATTAGAGACATACAGCACACTGAGTCTCAATCACAGTCTCAGTGCACCCCACGGGTGGGGCAGGCACAGCATGCCAGGGATCAAACTCTGATCCTTGCTTCTTCCAAAGCAGGCACTTTAATGTGCTGAGCTATCTGGCTGGCCCAATCATCCATTCTTAATCTCTCTTGGTTATATATGGTAATCAACATCCAGATTGCATATCTCTATTGCATATAGAAGCACCATCTTTTATTAACCATCACCATAGATTCTTCCAAGTTAAGATCCCCTGGTTTCCACACTCTGAACTTGCTGCCCATTGTGGTCCTAATGCTCATCTTACTTCCAGTGGTCAAGCATTGCCATTGGGCTCTGCTGTTGTGGGATCCCAACATCCTCATTGCTAATATTGAGGTAGATCTACAATAGCAGTTTTACTATCTGCTAGAGCCTAGAGAACAGGTAATACTAACTTTTGAATGTAATTGACACTCCTTCACCAGTGCATTCTTTATTGCATTAGTAAATAAGTTTCTCCCAAGGAACATAGTCAATCAGCTAGTTTTTGTTCTCTTACACAATAAACTTTAGAATGCCCTTTTAGGGGGCATTTTACCCCTTCATCTTCAGTCTGTCTTGGCAATCTTGGAATTTCTATTTTATATAATATAGACCATAACTTTTCCCTAAATATTCAAGAGCTATCTTAGGAATATGTAAAAAAAATCTGTTCAGAAACTACACCAGGGCATCAAAAGAAATGCCACAAGAAAAATGCTCCAATACTGATGAAGTAGGAAGAATTCTGAGATGGATCTGAGATCCCTGTCTTCTAATAAGCCTGTCTTGTAAAATCCCTATACTGGATTGAAGGCAGATGTGAATACAATGGGATCTTGGCCCATGATTAAGTTACATTACATACAAAGCTGAAGAACCTATCCAGATGTAATTAAGAAAGTCTTCTTAATTCAGCCAAGGAATCCCTGTATCTCTCACACTTTAAGTTGATCATTAATAGGATGTGAATTTGTCATGTTCTCTTTTCAGTGCATCAGAGGTGCTTAGCAAATGCACAGCTTTTGTAGTTTTATTTTTCTCTATCCTGCAAGTTCCAGATACATTACACAAATGAGATTAACTCCTCTACCTGTGTACTATCTCAACTCATTTACAGTTAAAGCCTTAGCAAGTACATTACTCTAACATGCCAGGGACTGCCAATACACAACCTTCCACAAACGATGGATCCTCATTACCACTGAGATAGTGCATGCTCCAATGCAAGAATCCCATCTTTTTCTTTTTGGTACTGGGAATCACACTCAGGATCTTGTGTTTGCCAGGCAAGAATCCCATATTTAGAGTGTATTTCTAGCCGCACTTTTTGGACCAACATTCTTAGACTGATGTTTCTAGAGATAAAAACAATTACGAAGACCATTGTTCACTAAATTGATTAATAAAGATACTCCCAAGAGAAAGAAAATGAGAGAAACAGGCTAAGATGGAGGAAAAAAGAAAACTACAAAAGGATATAATCTGAGTTGGAAACTTGATCCACAGGGTGCATCCTACTGTAAGGAGCACCGATAGTAAATCCTAACTTAAAGGAAGGGGACAGCTCTTTATACTCATGTATCAATGATTGCCCTCAACAGGGGATGAGAATAATTTTCTTCCATAGAAAGGTTGCTCTCACCCAGTTCAATTTACCTCAAAAAGTAGCAAATGCGAGATGTTATCGGTAACACTCCCTGCAGCTAGGAAATGGACTTATCCCTTGGCAAAAGGAATCCATTCTACAACCCTTCCATAATCGCAGCTTTGAATATTCCAGTCCGACAACCAACCACTTGGGTGATTTTCTCCCCATCAGCCCCTAACCTCCGAGCATCTCAAAATTACGTTATTCCCCCATAGCTACACTGATCCTCTTGTTTTTCTCACACCTTCACAAAGTCCCACATTGTCACACCTCCAAGGCTTTTAATTACTGCTCCCTTTGCATGATAGGCTTCCTCACATTACCTTCCCAGCAAAGCCTCTCTGGCCATCCACTTTAATGAAGCACCCACAGCATGCCCCACCTCATTTTCTTTGTTGTACTTTGCATCATATAGATATGTACTCATTATAGTCATTTGATTATTATCAGACCTCTACTCATCATCACTAGAGTTAGCTGTATAAGGGTAAGAACTCATTCTGCCTTGTTGGTGCTATATATCTTAGAGCAATACTTGCTGTTACAGACACTTAGCAAATGACCATTATTTGAATTAGCTAACTAGTCTATTAGTAATTTTTATGTGAAAGATAAAAAAGAATCCTTTGTTACTCTAAAATTTGAAGTAGTGTTTCTCAAATCTAAGCTTACATCAGAATCATTGAGAGGACTCGTTCAATCACAGATCTCTGAGTCTGTCTCCAAGTTTCTGATTCAGTAAATCTTGGATGATGCCCTAAAATTACATTTCTAACAAGCTTCTGGAAGATGCCCAAGGACCAAACTGAAAACTACCTGTTTAAGGTATATGGGTGAAACATAATGACCAAAAAATGGCTACAAATTTCTCACAGTTTATACAGTTCCCACCTGGGAACAATTAATGAAGGCAATTTTTCCATAATATTTTTAGAAAGATCACAAAAATATTTAAAAGCTCCTTTAAATTATTTACATATGGCTTAAGTAATTGGATCAAAAGGTAAATGATTTAAAAATCTTCATTCCAAGTTATGTGACAGCATATTATAAAAACCACTAACGCATTTACAAAGTTTCTAAATAATATGAAAAATGCTTATGTTTCAGTGTTGAATGGAAAAAGAAAAATTAAATATAGACCAAATTTAAGACCACATATATAAAATAGGCATAGAAAAAGACTCAAAGTACGTCTTTAGTAACTAATTTTCTCTTCAGAGTAATTGCATTATTGTAAGATGTTGTTTTCCTTTTATGTGACCTTCCAAATTTCCTACAGTAAGCCTGTAGCACTTTGATAACTACAAATATATAAATATGCTTTTATATTCAAAACTAAGATTTATCTTTCTAGGAAGACAGAACTGAGAAACAAATTCTGAAATCAAGAAGACAGACACAAAACTAACACCAAAATGAAAGTAGCAAGTGTTGTTAGGCCCAAACTGTTAAAATTAAGATATTTATAACTCTCCAAAAGACTCATACTAGCAACTCATATTTAGTTTTCTTAATTGAATTAACATTAAATAACAATTCATCCCACCCCAAAGCAATTTTAATGTTTTTAATTCACTACGGTTTTCACAAATCCAAAACATAAAATCTACAGATAGAGTTCTTAAAAATAACACTCAAGCACCTTAATTAGGATCACATTTTCAGAGTTTCCTTGCTGATTCTCCATTCAGGACTTTGTGAAAATATTTTTAGGCATGTGCAAAATGAAAGGAACTAGAAGGCTAATTAGCATGAAATTCCAGTCTTTCTCTAGGCTGAATATGAAGTGACTTGTTTTAAAGAAACCCAAAAGAGGGTCACCCAGTGTTATTCAGGTTGTCTTTCTGGAATTATTTTGTTTCAGAAAAATGTTTTATAAAATAGTCATGAAGGGTAGTATATAGGGAAAAATGTTGTCTTTGTTTTCAAAAATTAAAATGAGCAAACTAGTTTCAATTTGTTTCACAAACAAATGCATTAAAATTATATTTGTATTTTTTCAGAGATGGGTGTTCCACTGCAGTTAGAGAAGCTATATTTGTAGAAGTCTTTAAAGGACCTTTTAACACTTGAAACCAGTCTAAAGATTGTAGGTACCTGAATTTAGAAAAATAACCCAATATAGTCCAATAGTCCATAATAGTAGTGAGCTATCGGCAGAACTGGCAGTTGTCAGAAGTTGTTGACTTCAACCTTTTACAGCTCAGTATATTAATGTGGAATTACTTTTATACCTTGTGGTTATACTTTTCTGCTGGATAGTTAAGACCAAGTTAAAGCAAGACCTATATAACTAAACATGTAACTTTTGTATCTGACAAGGTCAGTCATGTCCCCACAGGATTTATGCTGGAACCATGTACTGCATCTTGTAGATCTTTTGTCATTGCCAACCATCTGGATGAGTCATTGCCATTCCTTGACACATTTGTTCTCTGTGAAAGCCTGAGAGGAATTTTTCTCTCTAGGTGACCCTCCCTAGGCATGCTATGCATTGTTAACACCTATATCTGAAAAAGCAAAACAGAAAAGGGGAATATATTGGAAGCCATGAAGCTAGGAAATTGATCAAATATATGTGGGTGGGACCTGACCAAGTGCCTAAAGCAAACAAGCTACCTCACTCCTGAGAAGAATATCCTGTCTAGTTAAGGTTTGCTATCAGTTGCTAAGCAATCTATTATCATGTGTTAATAACTTCACAAAAGTATAAATAAAAGTTTTGTCATGAAAAAAGAGAAGATTATATATATATATATATATATATATATTTAGAGAGAGAGAGAGAGAGAGAGAGAGAGAGAGTTAGGATAGATATGCAGCTACTTTTTCTTAGTTCACTGTACTAATATTGTTTAGACAAGATAGTATGTCTGCATATTGTCCCCTGAGTAACTACTTATGAAGACAACAATATTCAGTGTATTGATTACTGTAAATATCCTACTAACCTGTTTTGAAACTGTTTCATTGATATTCTATCTTTTTCTCATTAAAATGAATAAAAATTATTAAAAGGATTATATTGTGTAAGTTTGGCACTATAATTAGTTAAATATTCTGTACAACAAATTAAATTTAATAATTACTAAAACACTTAAAAGTAAAATGACACAAAGACACGTAGCTGTGGATCTAAGTGGTGCCTAAATGGACAAAGACAGTCATTCCAGTGACTTTAAAACACAAAACTTTGATTCTATATCCCTTGTGAGATGGCGCTTGCTATGGTTTGCATCTGGAAAGTCTCCCAGAATCTCATGTACTTAGATAGGGGGCTTTTGCAGGGTGAGTGAATGACCAAGACACTGCACTCATCATGGACTAGTCCATTAATGATTTCATAGCTGAATGTGCAGTCACGAGGTGGGGGATGGTTAGAGGATGTGGGTCACTGAGGGTGTGACCTCCAAGGGTAGATCCTTGTTCCTGACCCCTTCTTCTCTCCCATCCCTGGCTTTGATGAACTGAGCAGGATTCCTCTATCCAGCTCCTCTACCATGGTTTTTCTTCCTTGGATGGGTTGACTCCTCTGAAACTCTGAGCTAAACTAAATCTCTCTTTTCCTTTGAGTTGTCTCCCATGCACTCTCTCTCAGCAATGAAAAAGTAAATAATACATAGCCAAGTGACAAAAAATCCCAGTTAAATATGAACCTCAAATAAAAATACGTATTTTAGTATAAACATGTCACACATTGAGTTCAACATATTTATACTATAGAAGTATCCAACATTTATCTGTATTTCCAGACATATTGGAGTTTATTTATTTATTTATTTATTTATTTTTGTCTTTTTGAGACAGGGTCTTACTATGCAGTTCAGGCTGGCCTTACACTCACTTTGTAGCTCAGGCTGGTCTCAAACTTACAACAATCCTCTTGCCTCAGCCTCCCGAGTGCTGGAATTACAGGCCTGTGCCACCATGCCCGGGTGCCTGCACCACCACACCCAGCTGGAGTTGTTTTATTTAAGGAGAACAAAATATAATTAAAAAGTCAGAAATGATATAGAGCTGGGGAGATGACTCAGTAGAATAAGCGCTTGCCTGGCAAGTGCAAGGGCTGGAGTTCAATCCCTGGTACCACACACACACAAAGACAAAAAGAAACAATACAGAATTTCACTAAACAAAATAACAGAAAATAAAAAATGTTTGTCATATAGCATATTGTTATCATAAATTAATCATGCAAAATCCTTCAAAAAGTTACAAAAAATTTAAAGGGAGAGTGAAAAAAAATTAAGCACTAACTCCTCCTTTCAATAGACCCACAGAACTCAGCACTACAATTACCCAAACCATCTTATGTATAAACATATATATTTATTTTTCTCTCATCTTTCTTTTGTCCTTTCCCTTATCCCAGTTGTTCATTCCCTTTGTTTTTTATTTATTTTATTTCATTTCATTTTAATGAGAAAAACAGTAAAATACCAATGAAACAGTTTCAAAACAGGTTAGTATGATAGCTACAGTAATTGATACAATGTATATTGTTGTCTTTGTAGTAGTTATTCAGAGGACAAGATGCAGACATGATCTTTATAACATCTAAACAATATTAGTACAAACCTTCTCAATGAACTAAAAGAAAGTAGCTGCATATCTGTGCTATCTTGTATATACATATATTTTTCACACACACACACACAAAAAAAAAAAACAGTGCTTTATTGATATCTGCCTTTTTTGTCTTCTTTTGTCAGAGATGGGTGTTCCATTGCTGTAAGAGAAGCTTACAGAGAAGTAATTTGGAGAAGTCTTTAAAGGTCCTTTTCATACTTGATGCCACACCAAAGACTGTAGGTACTTGAATTCAACAAAATAACCCAATATAGCCCAATAGTCCATAATAGTAATGGGTTATCAGCACAACCGACAATTGTCTGAAGTTGTTGACATAAGCCTTTTACAGCTCAGCATATTAATAATAGCTTTACTTTTATACCTTGTGGATAGCAAAGTTACATTTTGAGTTACATAGGTCCTGCTTTAACTTGGTCTTAAACATCCAGCAGAAAAGTGTTCAGTGAACAGTTTCTTTCCCTTTCACAGTATTTATTGTACTTTTTAGATTTTATTTACTCTTTCAGGTTCTTACATTAGTGAGACTATGATGTTTGCACACATGGGTCTTTGCCAAGAAGATAGCTCAGTCCCTGCCTGGTAAGTGCAAGATCCTGAGTTCAATCCCCAGTACAAAAAAAAAAAATACACATATGGGTCTGATTTATTTAATTTATGAGTCCGATCTCTAGTTGCATCCACTTATCTATAAAATCTTCACATCATCAAGAAGTCAACTTATAACAAATGCTAGAGGAGCTGTGGGGAAAATGGAAACCTTTTCCACCATTGGTGGGAGGGGAGACAGGTACAACCACTATGGAAATCAGTATGGTGACTCCTCTCAAAACTAGGATTAGAGGTTCCCTTCAACATAGCCACTCCCCTTCTGAGTATTTTTCCAGAAGAGTCGAAAAATTCTTACCATGGTGACATGTGCACCCAGATTTACATCATCCCGATTTATCCTAGCTAAATCATGGAAACAACTCAAATGCCCATCAACTGAGGAATGAATAAAAAAGATGTGATATATTTATACAATGGAGTATTACTCAGCTATAAAACAAGAAAAACTCTGGGGTTCTATTTTTTTACTTGGCCTCTCTACATTAAGGAAAAATGGGTAAAGAAAACATAGGGCTTCTATGTAGCAATTTTTTTGCAACTTCCCATGAATCTATAATCTTTTCAATATAGTTTTTTACATAATATTTTGGAAAGCAACTGGCTCATGTAACTGGAGTTTTAAGTCCTTTCAAACTATTTATAGTTGAAGAAGAAAATGGCACCTAACATTTAAACAATTAAGAAATGTAAAGAGGCAGTAGGTAAAGCATGCCATGAAGTTGTTGTAAGAACAAGGTGTACTTTAGAGTTGGCAAACTGTTAACATAGGTGAATTACATTGCTTTTGGCCCCCAAAAGAGATAGGAAGACGCTTTTTTCAATACTGGGGATTGAACTCAGGGCCCCGCACTAGCGAGGCAAGTGCTTATTTTACTGAGCTATATCCCTGGCCTTTCAAGGTCAGCGAAGACTCAGGACATAGGATAACCTGTATTGTAGCATCCTGTAACTCAGTTGTGTCCCAAATTTACTGATCAAGGAGATTTAAGCCCACAGAGGAAGATGATCAATGATGTGGAGTGTGACTAAGGAGAGTCACATGGAAAGAAAACATTCTCTCAGGCTCTCACAGAGAGCAAACTAGTCAAGCAATGGCCATAAATCATATATATGGCTGACACTGACAAAAGATCTACAAACTGTGGTACAAAGTTTCAGGATAAATACTGAGGGGATTTGACTGACCTTGGCAGATACAAAAGTTACATTTCTTGTTACATAGGTCTTGCTTTATTTCAGTCTTAACCATCCAGCAGAAAAGTATAAAGACAAGGTATAAGAAATGAAGCCATATTCATATGCTGAGCTGTAAAAGACTCACACCAATAACTTCTGACATTGCAGTCCTATGGATAACCCACTACTGTTATGGACTACTGGAATATATTGGATTACTTTGCTGAATTCACTCACCTACAATATTTAAATGCAATGGAATACCCATTTCTGATAAAAGTAAACAAGGAAAGGAGATACAAATGGAGGACCATTTTTATCTGTATATACAAAATAGTTTGGATAGATATACAGCTACTTTCTCTTAATTCAAAGAAAAGAAAGATTTGTACTAATAATGATCAGACAGAATATCATGTCTGCATCTCTTACTATGAATAAACACTATGAAGACAATATTATGCAACATAATAATTACTGAAACTGTCCTACTAATCGGTTTTGAAACTGTCTCCTTGCTATTTGTTTCTCAATAAAATTAATTTTTAAAAAAGAGATAGGAAAAGCAAGAAACTAGAAGCCATTTCTCTGTTGATGGTACTGCAGTGACAATACAGATTTTATTTAAATCCAACACAAACATATCTTAGATTAAATTATACCTTGAACTGTTGTTTTAAACAATGATTGATCTTTTTTTTCTTTAGAAAGTCATGCAATCCTGACATTGCATGAAATGCAATAATAGCAGAATTTAAAGTGAAGTTGGGAATATAAGAAAACCTCTCCCAGAAAAGCAAACATTGTTTCTTATCATTGATATATTTTTTTCAATTACGATATTGCTTTTACAGAATATCAAGCTGTTTACTGAGTCATTTCAACACCAACTTGAAGTAGAAAAGAAAAAAAAATAGCAGTGCCCTCTTTCTTAAATTCAATCACATTTTCAATTTGGGGGAAAAGAATCAACTTCTTTTTCCTGGGTTGGGGGGGAAATAAGGTAAGGAGGAGAGAGTACTATATGAGTGAACAAAATTACCACAGCACTAGAACACATGGTGAGTGGGTAGAGTGGGAGAACACTACAGAAATGGATATGTATGACCTCACTGTGAGCATCCCAAAAATATCCTGTAAAGATGGAAGAATTAACAGCTTATTCAACACTGTGTATACGGATGCATAGAGCAGACCAACAGCTCAATAATCATTCCTTGCCTGTCAGCTTCATTGAAAATTGGTGCTTAAAATTCAAGACAGTTTTGTTCAGAGAGCTAAGTATACGTTTTCAAAGTATGTTTTCCACTTACCGACATGCCTGAGACACATTTCTTCTCTTGCAACCAACATAGCCATATGCCCCATACAATATATAGGTACTGCTTTGCAGAAAACCACCAGATAATGTAAAGAGCTCAGGCCTTTCATATGCAAAATTTAAACTGCAAAAGATTATCAAGTAGTTTTTTCTTATTTAGCACTAAACTAGATACTAGATAATTACAAAGATGAAAAAAGGCATACATCACTTTCCACAAGCTTATATTTAATTTGAAAAACAGACAAACTCACACAAAATTGAAACTTCATTTAAGAACTTGAAAGATTTGAAAATTGACATGTCTATAAATATGCACTCCATGCTTTCAAGTTTCTGAGCACTATCACATATTTTACAATTTGATGCACACTCCAGTCTTATGAGGTTACTAAAGATAGATATATACAGGTACTTTTGGGTTTTGTTAAGGAATTCAGTTTTGAACTTTTTTTTTGGTGATAGCTGGAATCGAACTCAGGACCTTGTGCTTGCCAAGTAAGCATTTATTTCACTGAGCTATCTCCCCAGCCCTAAGGAATTCAGTTTTGGGGTAAAAAAGCAAAATAAAGATCCTCAGGATTGTTTCAAATACTATAAATTTATTTGATCTGCTGACATTTATGAATATTGAAATTAATTCAAATCTTGGTGGCATATTCATTGTTTCACAATAGATGTTCCAGAAATGATCCAAGTTGCATTAACATATCAATAAATGTTATAGATCAAAACACTAGTACAGTGTATTAGAATGATGCAATTAGTCTTATGCTTGATATAGGAGTTCAATATATATATAACTGAAGTAAGTTAGTAGGAGACAAATGTTAACAGCAGAGTGCCTGGCATATGCTAAGTACTGTTCTAAGTCCTCCTATATTTTCTCATGTAAACCTCATAACAACTTCATGAGGTATGTGATATGATTGTTCCCGTTTTAAAATGGAAGTTGAACATCAGGAAGAGTTACCTGAAGTAACTCATTTATTTTGAACCTATAATATTTGTATTATTGCCCAGTAAATCATAAAGCTAGTACTTTTTTTAGATATTTAAAGGGAGATGTTGCCTCAGGATGGCATACTCAGAAAATACCTCCTGCTAGAAAAAAATTAAGCAGTTCAGCAAGTAGCTGTCAAATTTGAAAGAAAAAAAAACAGTGGAAAGGAGGCACTTCAGGACAGTGTGGAGGAAAACCCAATGAACAGAGAAAAAGCACACAAAGAATATTTATTAGTTAAGGTCAGTAACACTAACAACTTAACAAAAGACCTCAAAATCTCTGTGACCTGGTATGTCAATGTGTCATTCATATGAAGCCCAAAGAGTCTTTCCCTAGGTATAGGTTTACCATCACGTGTCCTTCTGTCTCCAATCTTAAAACTTTGCCAATTTTCATGTCTCAAGGTGTAATGCAAGATGCTCTGCAACTTGCTGTCGACAAGAGAAGAGCAAGGATAGGGAAGCATTCCTGAAATTGTTTTACGTCAGACATGGAAGGTTTTCACTTCACATCCACCCTTTATCTACTTGCGTTAATTCAACACCATGGCTACATACAAGTGCAAAGGATGCTTGGAAATGCAATGCAACAATATGCCTGAAAGAAAGAGAAGATACAGCAGTATGACAATTACAGCATACAAAGTTAAACTGTGTTCAGATACCATGGAAAGCTCTTACTCTCCTTTTGCAGTTCATTCTCAATGTATCACTTATCACTGAGACCATGATGATAAGTGTCAACTGAAAGGGTAGTAATCAAACATAATATTCACCCTGGTGTTAGCAACCACCTACAGTCTGTTCCATGAATGCTGACTTTCCTCTAGTGCTGGGTTTTCATTTGGCAAAATGTCACTTTTGCAATATGATGAGCCACATAATATAAAAATTACCTAGACAAGAAGACTGCACAAAACCTAAGGGGGGAAATATAAGAAAAAGGAAGAATAATAAGCAGATTTTAAGTCAAGAAAGAATGTTTCATTTAGGCTAACCTAAGGAGGCAAAAATGGAAGAGAGAAAATGTGATTACAGTGTTTATAGTGAGTATGGAGCACAAAAGATCGAACACACCAAAAGTAGGTACTCTTGCAGTGCTGAGAACGGTACTCAGGGACCCTGGAAGCCCTCTATCACTGAGCTACATCCACAGTCTCGCAAATATTTTATTTAAGAGCTGAGTTAGGAAAGAAAGACATACACAAGACTAAAAGCAATCACCCTACAATTAAGACAATGTGAAGTCCTAATACATGTTTCACTTACAAGGACACTTGATTTAGTACATGTGGACAATTACTGCTCAGATAGGAAACACAAAATCATCCTTCAGTACTATATCATCACCCATCTCCAAGACATGCCGTAAAATGTCCCAATAATTTTTCTGAAGGAAGCAAAGGTTTATTTAGCACAGTTAGTGGAGGTTTCAGGCCATAATCAGTTGGCTCCAAGGCACAGTAGCACATGCAAGAAGGCCACAGTTCATGGTGACAGAAAACAGCAAAACCACAAGAGGAAAAAGGGAGAAGCAGTGACAGGAGCAGCGAGCAAGCCTTCCTCCTTTCTTCTGTTGAATTCTTAAAATGATTTCTTCTCTTTGTTTCAATGACATTATACTTTCTCTAGCAGGTTCTTCCTTCTCCTACTGATCTTTGAATGCTTCTATATCCAAGAGTACTTTTCTCTGTTTTACTTTGGTGCAGTACTAGTTTTAAATACACTGATATTTTATAGACATGTGACCATAATATGACGTCTTTAACTCTGTCAGGAAAATATGCAGAAGTGCAGGTTCCAAACTATATCTTTTGCTGGCACCTCCCATTGGTAATCCACTGTATGAAGGTCTTAGAAATTACGGAATATGATCGGGGAAAACCCTGAGATTCTCCCCATCTTCAATATTCTTTTCTCCACTTGTCTTTCTTGTCTTAGTAGATGACACCATTCGTCACCCGGTCAATGAAGCCCACCTCTAGGATCACTCAAGTTTCCTTTTTCTCCATTGCCCCACAGCCTATCTGACAGCAGTTCCTTCCAACCTTTCCTCAGAAACATCCTCAAATTGAATCAATGTCTCCACTCATTTGACCTTGCCAGCAACATCACCACCTCACATTATCACTATCTCCTGGCAGATCTCTGTTTTTCACTTTTTACCCTTTGCAAAGTATTTTTCCTTCAGAAAGTCTTTGGACCATAAATTAGGCAATGTTATTACCTCACTTATTACCATTATTACTACTACTACTACTACTACTATTATTATTAGTTAGTGTCAGCAATAATGAAGGTCTCATGACCTTCACTATACTTAAAATAACCTACAATCCTAAGCATCACTGTACAGTTCTTACGTCTCTAATCTCATTTCACATAAACATACCTTGATTTAATGTGCTCCAGTGGCACCACCTTTATTTTTCCTATTCCTCAACCAAACCAAACCCTCACCTCTTCTAAATTAGATAGTATTGCATTCTGTCTCATTTCTCTGTGTATCTCTCTTTAGTGCTTAAAGAAATCTTAATCATCCCATGTGACACTAACATCACATATTATTGTCCTCATTTGTTACTTACCTTTTTTTAAAAACTAGACTTCTAAGTACAGCACAGAACTGTATCTGTGCTGTATACTGCTGAATCTTTAGTATCCACCATTAACATTTATTGACATGATCCTCAATAAACACTTATCATGTGAATGGTTTATTAAAGGAGCAATTTGTAGACAATAAGAATTGAGGAAGTGGGTCTCTTTCGATACTCAAATTTTTCTCTAATACTGTCTTCTGGTCAGAGTTTGAAATGTATTGAGATCTCATGGGAGACAACATCACAACAGAACTATGAACTTTCAGGCAGGGCGGTCCAAATAAAAGTCTAAATAGAGCTATTTTGGTGTAGAGGAGGAGGCTTCAAGAGAAAGTGAAAAAAACACAGTGAAATGTTGTACATGCACTAGAGCTGGGGTAGGGGGATGGAAATCACAAAGTAAAAGTTCTAGAACCACAACACTTGGCTCTCACTTCCCAGCCCACAATAACTACCAAAGTGCAGTCATTCTATTTCCAGGGTTCTATTTCTAGGCTGTAAGAATGGAGCAAATTTTAGAGTATTACAGACTTTCACAGGCAAAAGAAAGATTACCTAAAAATATTTTCACCTTTGCCAAGAATTGCTTCCAAACATCAACCCTAGCTTGTCACATCTGCCCCATTTCCCCCTTTTTTCCTTCTCTGGTACTATCCACCCCCTCATTACACCAGCTACATCTGGTACCATAAGAATTAGCTAGCATGTCCCAAGTAATTTGAGCTCTTCAAACAGAAAATGTTCCAGAAATAAAAATAAGGTGCTAAATAGTTACCAGTCATTTCTACCAGAATTATTGTTGAAATTTTCTGTTTTTCTATTTTTAAGTTTTCACCCTTATGTTTTGCTGCAGATAATGCCAAAGCATGTGATATTTCACCATATGAATAGTTCTCAAATAAAGGACATAAAGCTAGTATTATCTGCAGCCACAATTTCTATTTTCACATGAAAATGTGCAGCAACCTAAAAGAAGAATAAGAACTTTTTTTCTCTACCCAGAGTCTGAAAAGCTAAATCATAACTTTCTGCAACATATAAGCTTTATGTATTAGATTTAAATTCTCATTCTACTAACATTTACCAAGTACCGACTCTGTGCTAGGTATAGAAGCACATGTTTTCACATATATTATTTGATCTTCATAACTAGTCTTTGAGCAGATCATTATTACACAATTTTAGACATGAAAATTTTGAGAATTGGAGTTTAAGTAACTAACCAATGTTTTATAAGGACCGATGTTTTATAGTACTATAAAACTATAGTACTATAGTACTATAATGATAAGTACTAGGTAGAATAATGCCCTTCCGAAAATGTCCACATATTCACCCTTAGAACCAATTAATGTGGTACCTTCATGGCAAACAATGACTTTGCAGGGATGTGTCTAATTCAAGAGTATCCTGGATTATCCAGGTAACCAAAATATAATTCAAGGGGCCTCATGAGAAGTAGGCAGGAGAGTCAGAGATGTGACAGGAAAACTAAAAGTTAGAGCAATAAAATTCTATGGAATGGAGGAAGTTTCTAGAATCTAAATGAAGCAAAGACATTGTCCTTTAGAGTCTCCAGAGAAACAACCCTAATAACACCATTATTTGAGAGAGCCATTTTCATTTAAGTTCAAAACTTTGTGATGTAAATTTGTGTAGTTTGGACTCACTAAGTTTTTGGTAGGTTTTTGGATCACTGATAATAAACTACTGAAGTGCACATCTTTTTAAATGTCCACATCTGTTTTGTTTAACCTTAAGATTATAGGTTCTAAGTGTCCTCTTTACCTGCACTCCTTCAGAATTTACCACAGTGCTCTCTCCCTGGTTGAGATGATAGTTGTTGTGCAAGATAACTCACACCCTAGAGAAAGTGCAACAGCAATCCCAACCATATCTGACATCAATCTTTTTCATAAGAAAAGAAGGAACTTTATTTATTACTACTTCATTCAAATTATTTGCTTTCCTTAATCACTTATATAAATATTTTGCCACCTTTTTCCAATATTGGTGATTTGTAACATATTTAGTCTAAAAACAAACAGAGGAACTAGGAGGCAGACTTTTGTAGATGGGCAGGGAATCAGAGAAGAAAGGAGGAGGAGAGAGGATAAAGGGATAAAAAATGAAGATATGTTAAATGCATGCAACAATCTACCAAAATGAAATTCACCACTAAATATTGCCACCATGCACTAATAATGTAAATATTTTCTTGAAAATCACATATTTTTGCTTGGATTATAAACTAATAGGCTGTAAGACATTAATAGGCTTTCCTCAAAATTCTTCAGGTTCCATGCTCAGGGTAAACCATATCGTCAGGAGCCTACATGCTTTGCCTACCTTCCCCTCACTCTAGAATTATATCTATAGCACAGTACTTTAACTTTGAACATTGATTTTCATTGTGGACTGATGAAGAAAAAAATCACAAAATCAGCATTATTTTTACAGCACATGTAAACCAACTTTTTTACAGCTACCAAAACTCATCTTAACATGAGAAACCGACTAATAAATTTATCTCAAGTCTAGTCATAAAGATATGTTAGTTTTTCTTGATAAACTGAAGGACTCTAAGTTATAAAGTCTACTGAGTTCTCTTTTCTTCCCTAGCTATTAAGAGGTGCAGGGCTAAATCGGGTATATAAAATATTTAACTTCTTATACCAGGGAGTTCTTTATAGAGTTTTTATTCTTTCATTACTTTGAAATTTATTTTTATATTGCCTAAACTCTCTCAAACCATTTTTGAATAGTGGGATAATATACATGAATCAATACATAATACATTGAACAACATTCAAACTTTAATATTTATTACAATCACAAAGAACGTCCAAGTTTTGTTCCAAGAGCAATTTTGTTCATCTGCCATGAAAAAATCAAATAGCAAATCCCCCAGGAAGTTGTAGGCTAAAGAAATGAAGAGGGCACACATTTAATAGCAAGATTCTGAAGACAGGTACAGGAAAAATGACATCTACACAGCAGGAAAGACTTTCAGCTAACACTCAACCTAGAAGATGTCCATTTCCCGCTGAAAACCAGAATGAGCTAAAAATATTTGTGATGAACCGTGGAGATCTAATAAGAACAAATGGCTTGAAACACAGAGGTAAAATTATGGGCTCTACACTTTTAAAGTTTGAACTTTGAAAAATTCAAACAGTGGCCAAGAGGTCACTCAAGTTATCACAACTGGTATTAGGAATTGATCCCTGTGATATCATTAAGCATAAAAACAAGAATAGTAATAAAAATATTATAAACAAAGACAATCAGTAGACAAAAAGGAAGCCTGAGACATTTTAATTAGATTTGTGGGTAGTTTCCACCAACTCCCGAAACAAGACAGACTGGAAGTTAACCTCAAAACAAAACCATACCTAATGTTAAACAGGTTGTTTTTAAATCTCTTATTAGCACATATCTACATTACATAATAATTACATTCCCTGTGATAAATTGTCACATCTCAATTATTTTTTCTTCTCTTTCCTTCCCCTACCTCCTTTCCTCCATCTCTTAATCCCCTTCCCATTGAAGAAATTTATCTCTTTGTATAAATAAGAAATTTAGGTGCTTATTTATGTTTGGATTTCTCATATCAAAGAAAGCATTTAACCATGTGTATCTGCATTACTTCAATTAACATTACAGTTTCAAATTACCTCTATTTTCCTACAAAATTTCAAAGTTCTCATTCTTTGTAGCAAAGAAGCACCTTGTTGCAGAAAAATACCAGATGTTCTTTATCGATTCATCTGTTGAGGGATCTATAGGCTGCTTCCAAGAGTTAGCCATTATGAACTGTGCTGCTATAAACATGGTTATGCATGGATAGCTATAATATGCTGCCTTTCATTCTCTGAGGAAGATACCTGAAAGAGGAATATCTGAGTCAAGTGAAGCTTTTCAGCTTAGCTTTTTGAATGATCTGCACACTGATTTCTACACTGATTGTACTAGTTTACATTCCCAACAACAATGTGGATCTCTTCCCCAGCAGCCTCAGCAAAATGCTATTTTTTCATTTCTTTCTTTTTATGGGGGTATAAGTAACTGGCAGGACCTTGCATTTGCCAGGCAGGTACTGTGCCAATCAGCTATATCCTTGGCCCTGGTTTCTTGATAATAATCATTCTTTCTGGAGTAAGGTAGAATTTTGGTGTTGTTTTAATTTGCATTTTTCTAATGACCAGTGATGCTGAACATTTTTTTACACTTTTATTAGCCATTTGCACTTTTTCTTTTTTATTTTACCTTATATTTATTAATTTTAATGAGAAAAATTACAATGAGACAGTTTCAAAACAGGTTAGTAAGACCTTTACAATAATACATTCATATTGTTGTCTTCATACTAGTTATTCAGAGTACAAGATACAGAAATAATATCTTGTTTAAGCACTATTAGTACAAATCTTTTGCTCATTAAACTAAAAGAAAGTAGCTATATATCTATCCTATCTTTATACACAGATATATATTTTTTTCACTGTAAACTGGTCCATTTATATCCCCCTTTTTTGTTTTGTTTTGCCAGAGATAGGTGTTATATTGCCACTCAAATATTGTAGGTGCTTGAATTCAGAAAAATAACCCAATATAGTCCAATAGTTCATAACAGTAGTGAGTTATCAGCAGAACTGGTAATTTCAGAAGTTGTTGATTTGAGCCTTTTAACTTCAGCATCTTAATATGATTTTGCTTTTTATACCTCGTGGTTATACTTTTCTGCTGGTTGGTTAAGACCAATTTAAACCAAGACTTATATAACTAAAAATGTAAGTCTTGTATCTGACAAGGTCAGTCAAATCCTTTCAGGATCTATCCTGGAACCTTGTACAGCAGTTTGTAGATCCTTTATCAGTGTCAGCCATGTGGATGAGTCACAGCTATTGCTTAACCAATTTGCTCTCTGTGAAAGGCTGACAGAAAGTTTTCTCTCTAGGTGACTCTCCTTAGACACACTCTACATCATCGATCACTTTCTTCTGTGGCCCCATAATCTCCTTGAACTGAAACTTTGGGATATCACTGACTAACAGGATGTTCCAATGCAGGTTCTTTTATGTACTGAGTCCTTACTGACCTTGAAGGGCTAGGGTCATGGGCATCCAGGCTAAACACACACTTCTCAGAGGAAGAAATACTAGAAGCCAATAAATACAAGAAAAAATGCTCCACATCACTAGCCATCCATGAAATGCAAATGCAAACAACATTGAGACACCATCTCACCCAAGAAAGAATGGCTATCATAAAGAAATCAACCAACAACAAATGTTGGGGAGGCTGTGGAGAAAAAGGAACCTTTGTCCACTGCTGGTGGGAATACAGACTGGTGCAACCATTGTGTAAATCAATGTGAAGACTCCTTTAAAAAAAAAAACTAGATCTGGAAATCCCATTCACTCCAGCTATCCCTCTTCTGTGAATTTTTCCAAAAGAACTGAAAATATTATATCATGGTGATATATGTGGGTCTATGTTTATAGCAGCACAATTCATGATAGCCAAATTTTGGAAACAACCAAAATTCTTGTCACCTGAAGAATGAGTGAAAAGTTATGGTGTTTTTATACAATGGAGTATTACTCAGCTATAAAGAATAATAAACTCAAAGCCTTCATATATAAGTGGATGCAACTTGAAGACACACTCATAAGTGAAATAAACCAGACCCACGTGTATCATATAGTCTTCCTAGTGTAAGAACTCAAAAGAAGAAATAAAAATTGAAAGGTATAACACAGTTAAATGGAAAGTAAGAACTTAAGGATTAAACACCAAAGAGAGAGCAAGGAGAAAAAAAAAAGTTAGGAAACATGGCAGGGGCAAAACCAGACAATTATATAAAAATTTTTAAATTTCTGTATAACAAAATGTGTAATTGTTCTTTCACATTCTATAGGGGTTTAAAGTTCAGAATATCAACAATTAGGGGCCAAGGAGATGGCTCAGGAGAATAAGCACTTCCCTAGCCAGTGCAAGGGTCTGAGTTCAGTCCCTGGTACCATCAGTACATATATACCAAAAAGAGAGCAATAATATATATATATATATTAGCAACAATTGTTGGAAAATACCTATTCCTTGCTATGTCTAAGCCATTTGATATTCAGATTGATAGTGATGTTAAGCTCAACTGTCCATGTTGTAGGGTAATAATACCATTAAGCTTCTTTTCTGGAGTTTAATAACTTAAGTATCCAGACTAAAAATTAGAGAAAAAGAAGGGCTACAGTTGCCCATTTTTTGATTGGGTCTTTTATTTAAGGGCTCTAATTTTTTAGTTCATTATATATCCTAGATATGAGTCCCTTGTCGATGGAATAGCTGGTAAAAGTTTTCACATTTTGTAGGTTGTCTCTTCTCTGTGTTAATTGTTTCCTTTGTGGTGAAGAAGCTTTTTTGATTTAATATGATTCCATTTGTTGGTTCTTGGTGCTATTTCTAGTGCCATTTGATTCAAAAGTTACTTGCCTGCTTTTTTTTCTATTTAATTTCCCAGCAGAGTAAATGTTTCTGTTTTAACATAGAGAGCTTCAATCTATTTAAATTTTAGCTTAGTATATGTAGAGAGATTTGGGTCTATACTGAGTCTTCTACATGTAGATAGCTATTTTGATAGTTCAGTTCTATGAATATTGAGAAAAAGTTACTCTGTACCTATCTGTTGCTAAATAGTGCATCAGCCACTTGAAAATTAAAAGGTCAGTAATACACAATCTAAACCACAAAAGAATCCCCATTCTAATGAGAAAAACAGGCATGTGAAATAATAATTATAAAACTGTATGAGAATTGAAATTAGAATAATATGTATGAAATACAGAGATAAAGACAAAAATTGAGTCTAAGGAAAGAAAAACTGTTATGAAAAAAGATACTTTGGGTCATAATAGTAATAGAAGAAAAGTTCTAGTGAAGGAAAAAATATAATATATGTCACAGAAACAAATTTGTATATACGATTGACATAAAAATGAATAAACAGACTAGTGGCTCACACCTGTAATTGCAACACTCTGAGGGACTGAGGCAGGAGGATTACAATAGACCTTGTCTCAAAATTTTCAAAAAATTAAAAGATTGAAAATGTAACTCAGTATGAAGGCCCATAGGTTCAATCTCCAGTACCATCTAAACACACACATGCACAAGCGCACACACACACACACACACACACACACACATAATTAAGGTAGTAGTGGACAGTAGATAGAAACTAGGACATGGCAGAGGTTTCTGAGGAGTGTTATTATCAGGTCTTTAACTTTAAAATTTCCTCTGTGGCAATGGCTGACTAGGTTGTTTCAGACCAATAGTCCTGATTACGACGGTTAAGAAAATCTTAAAGAAAAAAGCAAACTAAACAGCAAAACAAAAACAAAAACAAAGTTTAAAGAAACCCTTAGTTTTAGTGAATCATAGAACTATGAGGGCAGTGAGACAAGAAATAAACAGGAAATAGAACAGGCGTTCATAATCTTATCAAGAACCTACCAAAGTGATGTAAAAATATTATTCTCTGTCATGGAATTTTCAAACTTTCCCACAAGAGCAGGAATGTAACAAAGTTCTCCACTGTTGTGCTACTAATTACTGTACTTCCATATTGAAGATATCAGCCACTAAAAAAATGACAAGGAAAACCTTAAAAAAGAAAAATTAGAAAACTAATGACGAACCTGAATTTAATTCTAGGCCATATGACCTTGTCTGTAGATCAATTCAAAAACATTTACAAGTAAAAACATTAGAGTTAGGGGCCAGGAAGATGGCTCAGTGGAATAAGCACTTCCCTCACAAGTTTCACACACAAAAATTAGATTTAATAACTGAATATAAGTCGCTACACAGTAAGTATTATTTGTAATCAACACTAAGCTATAATAAAATAAAATTTCATACATATTGTTCAAGACATAGTCAAATGGCTAGAAACCTGGTAGAATTACAAGCCCTCCATATACAAAACTTTCCCTAGAAAACATCACAAAAATGTGCATAAATTGGGGAACAGGCTATATCAAAAATTGGAAAATTCATTATTATAAAACTATAAATCTCTCCTCAAATTGGAACATAGCTCAATGAAATACTAGATTGGTAGGCAAATGGTACAATTTTATAGAAATGCAAAAGGCTCTGAATAGCCAAACAAATGCTGAAGGAAAAGCAAAAGGAAACCATATCCAAAGGTATTTGAAGATGTGTAATATATAAGAAAGTTATACTAATTATGACTATGTGATTGGCATAAATATTTTTGCAATGAAAATAGCTAAATATTTTATTTTCAAATTAATAAAAATCATCTTGAATTTGTAAAGACATCTTGAAAAAATGTAAAGCACATAACCAACTTAAGAATAGCCCAGCATGGGAAAAAACCAAGCTTCCAAAGTTGTTTGTCTGGGACTAAATATCTGTACTTTTTAATTAATTTTATTCAGAAAGAAATAACAATGAGACAGTTTCAAAACAGGTCAATATGATAGTTACAATAATTAATACATTGCACATTGTTGTCTTTATAGTAGTTATTCATAGTACAAGATGCAGACATGACATCTTGTCTAAACACTATTAGTACAAAACTTTCTTCTCATTGAACTAAGAGAAAGTAGCTAGCTACATATCTAACATCACTAATATATATATATATATATATATATATATATATATACATATATATTATATATACATATGTATATGTATATATATGTACATATATATAGACTGCAAAATGATCCCTCAATTATATCCCCTTTTTATGTTTACTTTTGCCAGAGATGGGTATTCCATTGCCATTCAAATATTGTAGGTGTGTGAATTCAGCAAAATAATACAATATAGGCCGGGCATGGTGGCGCATGCCTGTAATCCCAGCACTCGGGAGGCTGAGGCAGGAGGATTGTTGTGAGTTCAAGACCAGCCTGAGCTACAAAGTGAGCTTAAGGCCAGCCTGAACTGCATAGTGAGACCCCCTGTCTCAAAAAGACAAAAAAATAATAATAATAATAATACAATATATTCCAGTAGACCAAAATAGTAGCGGGTTATCTGCAGGACTGGCAATGTCAGAAGTTGTTGACTTGAGCCATTTACAGATCAGCATTCTAAATTCATAATGATTGGCATAAATATAGACAAAAATCAATGGATGTAATAGGCCTACACCCCTATTCATTTCTGCCAATTTTATATACAGACTCATAGTAATAAAACAGTCTTTTTATAAATGGTTCTGGGTCAATGAATAATCCAAATTGAGAGAGGGTAGAGAAAAGAAAGAATGAAAAAGGGAAGGAAAGGGGGAACTACCCACTCAGGGCCCCCCTCCTGCTCCTCTCTTGGACAGGAGCTTTCTTTCCCTCCATAAATCTGTTCTGCTCATAAAAAAAAGAAAAAGGGAAGGAAAGAAAGAAAAGAGAAGAGGGAGGGAGGGAGGGAGAAGAAAGCAATGAAGGGAAGGAAATGAGAAAGAGAATTTATTCTTACTATAGAAAAAACAATTGTCTCCATCCATTATCTGTTGTTGCTATAATAAAATACCTGAAACGGAATTATTTCTGCTGAGTTGAGATTTGTTTTGGCTTAAGGTTCTGGAGGATCGATTCCAAGATAAAACAGGTACAGCTGATGAGGCCCCTATGTTGTGTCATAATGTATTGGGAAAAGAAGAAGGACGAAAGCCACATGTAGGAGAGACAAAACACAGGAGTTAGCTTCTCTTCATAACAAGTAAGTATTGCAAGTTCAGGAACTGGCTCATTCCCATAAGAACTAAGCAAGACCTGGTAGAGAAGTTTATGACTCAAAGATATCTTAAAAATCACATATGGTAATGCCACAACAAAATGGCATCAAATTTCACCACCAGCTGTAAGAGGGCACACCATACTCACATTATAGCTCAAGTCAGTCTTGGGTGAATTATAAGTTTAATAACTCAAAATAAAACAATAAACCACTTTGGTGATAACATAGAAAAATATCTTGCTGACATTAGAATATACAACAATTTGTTAACCAAAAGCAATACTATCCAGAAATTGGGATATATTAATGTCAACAACTTCTCCACCATTAAAACAAGAAATAGTAATCTTCATGATATGAGAAACTATTTTTCAACCCCTGTAAGTGGTAAAACATCAATATATAATTAATATATAAGGCTTATTTTTCAAAAAAAGCAAAACAGTGAAGAGCAAGAAAATGAGATTTCCATAGATTCATAAGAAAGAAACAACACTACAATGAAAAAATGGGCTAAAAATCTTGAATAAGAATTTCAGAAAAATAGATGTCCAAATAATTAATAAAAATAAAAATGTATGCCGTTGGATTAATGATCAGATAAATGCAGTTTTAAACCACAATGGTACAACTACAGACCCAATAAATGTACTATCATTTAAAGAGTTAAACATCAAATTCTGACAAGAATGCAGAGCAAATGAAACTCAGACACTGCAGGCAGAATATAAATTCTTACAGTTATTTGTGGAAACTATTTGGTATTTACTAAAGCTGAATGTGTGCATTTTATTTAACTCAGAAATATCACTCACAGATACATAACCAAGAGAAGTGAGTATATATCTGCACCAAAATTCATATCAAGAATATAGGGGCAGGGGAGACGGCTCAGTAGAATAAGTGCTTCCCTGGCAATCACAAGGGCCTGAGTTCAATCCCTACTTACATAAAAAGAAGAATATTTATAAAGTCAAACTCATAGAAGTAGAGCCTTACTATGGTGGTTACCAAAGGTCAGTGGGATGAGATAGGCAGAGAGTAGAGTTACTAATCAAAGGGTATGGAGTTTCAGTTATTAAAAATCGTTTTTGAAAGCTAATGTACAGAATGACTGTAATCAATAATAGTGTAGGCTGAAACACAGCTAAAAGTGTACACGTGAAATGTTTCACCATAAACAGTGAAGAGATAGATATGTTAACATTTTGGATACTCCACATTTTATATTTATATCAAAATATTACACCTTACCCCATAAGTGAATATATTTTGATTTGTCTATTTAAAATAATGCTACCTTAAATGTTGGACTATTGAAGACAGAAATGGTGACACACACCTGTAATCCCAGCACTCAAGAAGCTGAAGCAGGAGGATTGCAAGTTTAACATCTCACTACAAAAGCCAGATCCTGTCTGAAGAAAAAAAAAAAAAGAATATTGATAGTTGCACAGTTTTCAGAGTCCCAAAATTAAAAATATCCTAAATATTTATTAATAAGGAGAAATAAATTATGGCATTAGCTTTACAGTGAAATGCTAGTCAGTGACAAAAAAGAAAGAAGTACATCTGCACACAGTGACATAATGAGTCTCACAAACATAAAGCTGAATAAAAGTAACCAAACATGAACATGTATTATTTTATTTCACTTATATAAAGCTCAAAATTAGTCCAGATGACTCTCTGATTTCAACAATCATGATACTAATGACTCATATGTAATCACCAACTACATCAAGAAGTAAAACTGTATCCAAGTTACCCATAGAAAGTTTTCATAAAATTTTGTTTCCTAATGCAGCTGATGATTGCATACAAATCAGCTTATTCCGAAAATTGATTGAGCTGTGTACTTATCATTTGTGCATTTTTGAAATGTTATATTTTAATTAAAAAGTTAAATTTTAAAAACTATAGTCCTAGGCACAGTAGCAATAATATTAAAATAAGTTAAAATTTCTTTCGAACTTGAAAATACAGGATGTGTCAATATTGGCACTTAGTGATTAAGTAAATCACCACCTGTAAGCATTGTTGCTTCTTTATTTATGAATTTATGAATTTAATTTCACTTTAAGTACTAAAGCAACTTAAAGATAACTTAAAGTTCTCGCAGTTGCACTCAGGTTGTTAAGCATGACAGCACATTAAAAACCCAACAATAGTAGATCTGCCTAAACTTGTTGGAGTTCTGAGTTTAAAGCCTTCTTTTTCAAAAGCCAAGCTAAACACATTTCAGAAAACTATTTCAACAACCTGGAGTTTGAAATTTATATTAGGAGTGTTGAAGCACAAAATTAGAGTAAATAATAAATCTTTCAGGCTTCTGATACAAGATAACTGAGTGAACACAGACATTTACCTCTTCTTCTTCTTACAAAAACTACTGAAAAAGAAATATCAAAACAATCATTTTACAGTCTGCTAGGACTCTGTGATGGGTGTCAGCAATAGACGCGAAAAGAAAGAAATATCTGGCAGCTATAAATTCAATCAAATCAGACTAACAGTAACACCCAAAAGAGCTACTAGAGCTGCAGCCTAGGGAGTCCTAACACTTTACAACACCAAGAGTACAAATCCTTTCAAGACTTCCCCCAGAAGAGCATAACAGTAATAGATTCAGAGGCAGTGTGGTTGAGAGAAGTTGGAAGTAGGCGTTCAACTAAGGACACTGGAAGAAGGGAGGAAATCGAGTCAATTTTATCACTATTTTTTTTTTTTTTTGCAGAACCGGGAATTGACCACAGGCCCTTACACTTGCCAGGGAAGTGCTTATTCTACTGAGCAATCTCCCCTGCCCCTAATTTTATCACTATTAATGAATGGCATACTCTCATTGTGTCCCATGCAAAGCTCAGCTATTACAGTATTTTATCTCATTCCTTCAGTCTCATTGCCAGTGCTCATTCGATTATCCCCCACCCACACTGTATTTTCAAGATACACGTATGGACATGTACAACTACTCAGATGCAAACAATCACTGTATGTGTTCTGAAGTTGTACCTTTGACATTTTACATACTCCATTCCAAGTTGCTACACATCTGGATTCCCCCAACTCCCACTGTTACAAATAATACTGGAATGAGTATTTTTGAACATGGCCACCTTGCAGACATCTCTGAGAATTCCTCTGGGTTATCTTGGCAGAAGTGAAACTAGGGTATATTACATGCAAATTCTTAATTTAGCTATAAAAGCTGCCAAATGTTCACTAGAATGCACACAACAGTGTACACCTACACTGGTTCCATCCATGTGTAATGGTTCCTATTCCCCAGAGGGCTGATATTATTTACTTTCTTGATGCTTGCAAACATGAAAGATACCATGATATTCTTTGTTTTTATTTGTGTTCATATCTTCATAGACTTAATATAGTGTTGCTTCTCATTTTTGTGAATTGCTACTTCATTTCCATTTTTCTGCATTTCTACCAGCACGTCCTTCTCCTTATTCACTTTCAGGGAAGCCATTTTGTCCCAGTCTATTATCTGTCTTTAATTTGCACAAATTTCACAAAGTTTTTTTCCTATTGTACCTTCCATAATAAATTTATACCTTTGGGTTCTTAAACTAGTGAGACAATATGATGTTTGCTCATGCAAGACTGAATTTATTTAACTTAGGAATATGGTCTCTAGTTGCATCCATTTACCCATAAAAGCCTCAAATTTATCTTTTTTATTTTATTGAAGTACAAATAGCAATGAGACAGTTTAAAGTGAGAACTCCAGGCCTGCCGTGCTGGAGGGACATTTCTCAAATTTATCTTTTTTATAACTAAGTAATACTCCATTGTGTAAAAATATCACATTTTCTTTGTCCATTCCTCAGTTGATGGGCATTTTTGTTGTATCCAAGATTTATTTATAAAATACTGCACTCCTATAAGCACGGATGCCCATATGTTTCTGTGGTATGACGTTTTCAATTCTTCGGGAAAAATACCCAGCAGAGGGAACAGTTGAGTTGACCGGGACATCCAATTCTAGCTGTTTGAGACATCTCCACACTGATTTCCACAATGGTTGTACCAAACTACACTGCCACCAACAGTGGAGAAGTGTTCTTACTTCTGAAAGTCCTTCCAGCATTGGTTATTGGTTAATTTCTTGATGACAGCAATTCTTTCTGGTGTAAGATGGAATTCCAGTGTTGTTTTATTTTGCATTTCTCAAACGACCAATGATGCTGAACACTTTTACATATATTTATGTGGCATTTGTATTCTTTCTGAAAAGTGTATATTCATCTCAGATGCCCATTTTTGCATTGGGTCTTTGAATCTGGGGGGCATTATTTTTTTTAAGCTGCTATAGGTCCTAGACAGATGACCTTTGCCAGAGGGAGGGTTGGTTATAATTATTTCCCAGCTCATGGGTTTTCTTTTTACTCTGCTGGTAATTTCTTTGATGTGCAGAACCTTTTCAAAAAGATTATATTTCAATTGTTGATTCTTTGAACTATTTCCTGGGTAGTGTGGTTTTATTCATAGACTCTCTTACCAACTATGTCTTTAAGATTTGGACCTACTTTTTCACCCAAAAGATTTAGTATTTCTGTTGCAATATTTAATTGTTTGATCCATTTTGACTTTGTTTTGTGCATTAGTGGTTGACATGAGCTTAATGTTAGTCTTTGGCATGTACAAAGCCAATTTTTCCAGTATCCCTTAATAAAGAAGCTATCTTTCTTCCAAAGAACATGGACAAGATGGCTGAGTGTGTTTGCAATTGTATCTGCATCTTCTAATCTGTTCCACTGACCCGCAGATCTGTTTTGGTTTTGGCAGTACCACTCTGATTTTATCACAGTAGCTTTGTAGTATAATTTCAAGTCAGGGAATGATGCCTCCTGCCTTTCCTGCTCAGAATTGCTTTATCTATTCTTGGTCTCTTCTGATTCAAGATGAATTTTAGGAATGTAGTATCTACCTCTGTGAGATATAATGATTGTATTTTAATTGGGATTACACTGAATCTGTATAACAATTTTGGAAGTATGGTCATTTTCCCAGTGTTGGCTCTTCCTATCCAGGAACAAGGACTATTCTTCCATTTGCTAAAATCCTCTACAATCTCTTTTCCCAGAGTACTGTAATTTTCAACATTTAAATCTTGGACTTCTTTTGTGAGACTGATTCCTAAGTATTTCATTTTTTGGAAGTTATTGTGAAAGGCATGGTTTTCATAATTTCTCTCTCAGTGTATTCATTGTTTGTGTACAAAAATGCCATTGACTTTTTTTGGCAGAACCAGGGATTAAAGTCAGGCCCTTGTGCTTGCCAGGAAAGCGCTTATTCTACTGAGCCATCTCCCTGGCCCACCATTGACTTTTTTTGTTGTTGTTGTTAATAGTATATTTTAATTCCCAATGCACATCCACTCAATCACAGACTAAAATGTATTCTTTTATGATAAGCCTGAATATCTATTATCTCAATAATACAAAAAGAAAACAGATACAAAATTAGTATTAAGGTACTTCCTTAAAATTATAAATATATATATATATATATATATATATATCCTTTTATTTCCATTCCACCCTGAATTTTATTTATATAATATCTGCCCTTCTTAATCATTCTCTTATGAAAGGCATCACTCCCTAGTCACTCAAACCAAGCCTCCTCCTCCTTGACCC
>PVKA01028002.1:0-29890 GCA_004027165.1 Ctenomys sociabilis
ATTTCAGAGGTGCCCCCTCCTCGTCCGAAGCCCACCCCAGGCGGAGAGCCCCACCCCTCCCTAATGAGGCTCCTCCCACAGCCGCAGGAGGACAGCCGCTTCTCGGGGAAGGCCTTAGACCCTGCTGCAGGTAACTATCTGCCGAGCCTGCTTAGCCTGGTGGAGGAGAAGCTGCTGAAACTTCAGGCGCAGCTCCAGAGCCACGACGTGCCAGAGATGCTGCGCCACATCGCCAGCCGCGAGGTGCCCAGGCTGGAGGGGAAGGGGGTCGCCCTTGGGGGCCGGGCTGTGCACTGCGGAGCCGGGAAGGGGCCTCAAGGACCGCGGGAGCAATTTGAGGGTAAACCTGACGCTCCAGGCAGAGAAGCCAGCAGTGCAGTCAGTGTGTCCCCAGGAGGCCAGAGGGAAGGGCTGGGGTCAGGGGTGGCCCTAAGCAGAGCTGGACATCAGTTTCCTGTGAATGAGAGTGTCGCTGGGCTGGAGAGATACTACATTCTACACTGCGTATGTTGGCACACGCCTGTAATCTCAGCACTGGGGAGGCTGAGGCTGGAGGATTGTCATGAGTTCAAGGCCAGCCTAGGTTACAAAGCACGACCCTGTCTCAAAACCAAAAACTGAATTCTAGTGGATGGTGGTTTCTGCCAGGAATCAGGGCATTCAGGGAATGAGCTCCTCTCTCGCTCACACCTCTCTCCCCATCCTTTCTCTTCTTAGTTTCTGGTCACCTTAGAAGGAAAGCTTCCCCGGTACAACACCCGCATCCCCCTTCCCCTGGCTGACTCCAAGGACAAGTTCTTTGGTCAGTGCTGGGCTTGGGAAGGGTGGGAGGTGTTCAGATGCCAGGCACAGGGCCAAGGTGGAGGTGGGTGGAGTGGTGAGAGCTGGGAAGGGCACTCGGACAGCAACCTGATCAGTCGGCCTCCTACAGACGAAGAGGAGAGCGGAGAGGACGACGATGTGGTGAGCCGGGCCTCCTTCAAGATTCGTTCCCAGAAACTTATCGAAACGCGTAGCAAGAAGCGAGGTCGCTCACGGAGGTCCTAGGCCCTTGATGCCCTCTCGGCCGGCCGAGCCCACTGATCCCCTGGGCCCAGCCAGGGCTGCATGGGGCCCCCGGAAGGGCTGGACAAGGTCTGAATGGGAAGCAGAGCAGGCCAGCCAGCCGGAGGAGAGAAGGGGCCAAGCCAGACGTTCCCACAGTAAATCTTCCAGGTTGGGTCGGGCGCTTGGCCTCAGAATCACGCAATAAAAGTCACCCACCGGCTTTGGGGCGTTCTCCGCTCTCTGACCCTACCCTACCCGAAGAAAAGGGGGTGCCCTGCAATACCCAGGGTGCTCAGGGCCCCCCTAGCCCGGGCCTCGTGGCTCTGGTCCTCTGGTGACACCGTAGACACCCTTGTCCTGTCCCCTGCAGCACTTCTGGGGCTGAACAGCCCTTCCCACCTGAGGACAGAGGACACTGCCTCGGGAGGAAGCGGCCCTTGGCTCAGCTCTCCCCCTGGGGAGACAGGCGTCCCTCCCCTGGAGACATCGGGCCAGGCCAGAGCTCTGGGTCTGCCCCGCCTCGTCCCCACCCCCGCCCCTCCCCGAAGCTGCCCGCTGCCCGCCGCCCGCAGGCCCTTCCGCCTCACTCCGGCGCCACCACGGTGGGGACAGGCGCGGGCCATGGAGCGGACGGTGGGCAAGGAACTCGCCCTGGTAAGGAGGCCGAGGATCCTGGGACCTGTGTCCCTAGTGACATCCGGGTCTAGAGACTGGGTGCAGATTCCCCATAAATCGGATCTGTCCCCAGGGCCTCAAGGACAGACCCTTGGCCCTGACCCAGGGAGGTGGCTGATTCTTTTCGGGATGCGGAGGGGGTGCGTCTGAAAGAGAGACCAGAAACGGGTGAGACTGGACCCAGGATGTCTCCAAATGCCGGCCATCCTTTCAAGAGCTGAGGAGGGGGCTCTCATACCTCTTCTTGGGACCTGGTCCTGACTGAGAGAAGCGCTGGTTCTTTTGGGGGATGGAGGAATGGAGTGGAGGTCTCTGGGTGCATTTAGAGGAGGGGTCAGAAACAGATTCTGGCTGGGCGTGGCGGTCCCTGCCTGGCACCCCAGCACTATGGAAGGCTGAGACAGGATTCGCGGCGAGTTTGAGGGCTAGAGTAAGACCCTGCCTCAATAAAGAATGTGAGACTGGATGCTAGGACGTCCCCAACGGGACTTGGGTACAGAGCACGAAGGCTCAGCCCCAGCACCCTAAGCCCGCCCTGCGCCCAGGCGCCGCTGCAGGACTGGGGCGAGGAGAGCGAGGACGGGGCGGTGTTCAGCGTGACCCTGCGGCGGCAGCGTAGCCAGCGCTCGGGCCCGGGGGCGGGGCCTGCACGCGGCCAGGTGAGCGGGGGCGGGGCTGAGCGCGGCCAGGTGGGCGGGGGAGGGGCACAGAGGGAGGGCGGGGAATGGGATGGGGCGACGCGATGCGCGCTCCCGAGAGGGCCCCGGGCCAGCCAGGCGAGGACAGAAAGGGGGCGGCATGTGGGCGGCCACGGTTAGTGGGCCAGAGCCGACTTCCGGCCTGGGGGAGGGTGGGTGCGGCCCGGGCGGGCGGTAGGTCTGAGCGAGCGCTGGGGACGGCTGCGAGAGCCGGCCAGCGGGTGTCCAGAGTGGTAGTGCACACCTGTCCTCCTAGCAGTCTTGGAGGCTGAGGCAAGAGGATTGCCAATTCCAGCAGGCCTGGGCAATTGAACAATTGAGTGAGATCTATCTCAAAGGGAAAGAAACAGGGCTAGGGATGCAGCTCAGTACAAAGCTCGAACACCCGCCCCCCCCATAAGTTCCAGAGGGGGGTATGGGGATCAATTTTTGGACCGGGCAGAATATAAACCCAGGGGGCCGGGGAGATGGCTCAGTGGAATAAGTGCTTCCCTGGCAAGCTCAAGGGCCTGAGTTCAATCCCTAGTTCCACAAAAAAAAAGAATATAAACCCAGGGAGTCAGAAGAAACAGGCAAGCTTCCGTGGAAGAGTGAGGCTAGCGTTGGGCGTCATGGGAAACGGGGTGCAGGGGGCCCTCTGGTGGCTCACCGCCTCCTCCCTGCCCCCCACCCCACAGCAGCTCCTGCTCCCCGCGGCCAACACCTTCCTCCACTACCGCACCAGCAAAGTGCGGTCGCTCAGGGCAGCACGGCTGGAGCGACTGATGCGCGAGCTGGTGTCCGGAGACCGAGAGCAGGACCCTGGCTTCGTGCCCGCCTTCCTGGCCACCCACCACGCCTTCGTGCCTACGGCCTGTGTCCTGCGCTTCCTCCTGCCACCGCCGCCGCCGCCGCTACCTCCAGGGTCAGTAGCCACAGGTGCCCGCGCCCGCGCCCTGCTCAGTTCTACCTGGGCTTTAGAACCAGCACCTACCTCCCTGCCCAGCCACCTGCTAACCCACCTGGCTGACAAGGACCTCTTCCTAGGACAGAGAGTGAGAAGACAGAGGGACACGACCTGAGCCTCAACAAGAATCTGAGGTTGGTCCCCCCAGCTGCCTGGGTCACTGCAGGGATGGGGAGTGGGGTACCTTAAGTTAGTCAATGCTCTCGCACAGGCCTGCCGCAGGAGGGGCTGTGGGTCTGGAAGCCGAAAGTGGTGAGGCCCAGATCTCGGGTCCCCACCTGAGGCCACTCCTCTGGCCAGGGCTGTGGTGTCTGTGCTGGGCTCCTGGCTCCGGGATCACCCTCAGGATTTCCGAGACCCACCTGCGCACTCGGACCTGGGTCGCATCCAAGTCTTTCTGGGCTGGGCTGCCCCCGGGGGTGTCGAGGCCCGGGAAGCCGAGAAGCTCTTGGAAGATTTTTTGGAGGAGGCCGATGGAGAGCAGGAAGAGGAGCAGCCTGTGTTGTGGGCAGGTGAGGCGTGTCCCGCACTAGGTGCATTGGGGAAGGTCTTTTCCGCATGATCCCTCCAACTTGCAGTCCTGTCTCAAGTGCTGGGATTATGGGTGTGCGCTACTTCCCTGGGTTTGAGCAAGATTTTAAATTTTGTGTGAACCTCGATTTCTCCACCTGTAAAATAGAGATCATAGCACTTTGTCAGACTATCAGCATTTGTCGGGGGCTCCGCCTCTGTGAAAAGACATCTGGTCTCTGCCAATGATCTGAGTTCAAATCCCAGGTTGATCTTCAGCTGACTGTGATCCTGTTAGCCAAAAAAAACAGTGGGGGAGATGGGCCAGCCAGATAGCTCAGTGAACTGAAGTGCCTGTTTAGGCTCAGTGCAGTGGCTGGGGTTCAATCCCCTGCATGCTGTGCCAGCCCCGCCCCCGGAGTGCACTGAGATGGCGTTTGAGATTGGACGTGGTGGCGTGCACTTGTAATCCCAGCACTTGGGATGCTGCAAACAGGAGAACCATTATGAGTCTGATCTATGCAATGAGACCCTGAACATCCTGTAGACCCTGTTCATTAAAAAAAAGGGGGGGGATACCAGTACTTACTAAATGGGCCTCTTCATTCAACAAATGTCTGGCTACTATCTCTGGCGATATAATACCAGAACCAGGTTCCATAATTGCCTTGAAAAGACTTTGGGTTAAGAAAGTAAGTAATAAAAAGAAAGATAAGAAAAAGAAAGAAGGGGCTGGGGAGATAGCTTGGCAGTCTAAGCACCTGCCTGGCAAGCACAAGGCCCCAAGTTTGATGCCTGGTACTGCGTGCCCTTGCAGCCTGAAACCTGGCATGGTGGCACGCACCTGTAATCCCAGTACTGGGGAGGCTGAGACAGGAGGATCACTAGGACTCTGAACTGCTTAGCAAGACTCTATAGTATAAAAATAAAGAAGTAATCAGACTGGTGGCTCATGCCTGTAATCCCAGCACTTGGAGGCTGAGGCAGGAGGATTGTTGCGAGTTTGAGACCAGCCTGGGCTACAAAGTGGCTGCAAGGCCAGCCTGAGCTGCATAGCAAGACTCAAAAAGACTGAACAAATAATCAGCCAAGAAAAAAAAAAATTAGCCAAACATAGTGGCACACATATGCGATCTTAGGAGGCTGAGGCAGGAGGATCACCCCAAGTTTGAGGCCAGCCTGGGATGCGCAGCTGGGATTGAGGGTGTGCACCATGATGCCTGGCTCATTAGCCCTTTATAGACTTCCACCATAAGTTATTTCCGGGGTGTGGACAAGTGGCTATCGATCTCCAGACTGAAGTGAAATGCCACCTCTGCAGAACAGCTTTCTGTGACTCCCTCCCAACAAAACCTCTCACCCTGTACCCTCCCTGCCTGCCACCATTGGTCATACCTCACTGTCACACCTCACTGTGACACCCCTTCCTGTTTGATTCCTGTTGAGGGAGAGACGGATCCTAGCCATATCCCCCCACCCATGCAGGAGCAGCAGAGATTAGCTGCCTGGATAACTGCATCCTGCTTAAAAGGATCAGCCTTCACCCGTCTGTGTTTGAGCTGGTCAGTGTCACAAAGCACCTAGATCCCTAATCCTCGTCCTTTATCCTCATCCCTTAATCCTCAGATTAAAGTGGCCGTGTTCCTCCCTGCTGTGCAAAGTAGCTGCTTCTGGGGACAGAGCCTGTAATTTCTATAGTTTTAGTCCCTACCTGTTGTCCCCTCCTGGCTATGAGGGATTTCTTGTTCCTTGGCATCTAGGTTTTATCACAGGATTCTGAGTTATTGGTAGGACTGTGTGACCCAGCGTGGTCACTTCCAACTCGTGGAACTGTTTCCTGAAAGTGACATTTACTTCAGTGAGCCTCACTCGGTGGCACCTGCCAGTGATCTGTGCAGCAGGGAGGCTGAGGCAGGAGGATCGCTGTGAGCTCCAGGCCAGCCTAGGCTGCAGCACAGGACCTGTCTCAACAACACCACAGCAGCAGCAGCAACAGCAAAAACAAAAACTTCAGGGTAGTTTTAGAGCATATCTAAGATTTATGTCACACTTCATAGGTGACTCTAACTGACAAGCATTTTTTTCTTTTTCTTTTTGGCAGACAGGCCTTACTGTGTGGCCTCAAACTCATGAGCGTGTGTCACCCTCCTTCCTCAGCCTCCAGAATGACTGTAGGGGTGTGTGGTAGTGCTTCATTTGGCAAAGACTTTTAAATGTACCTTTCAGTTCCAAAACATTTCCAGAAAAAAAAAAAAACAACTTAATAAAAACAAAATACCCAGTTTGTGATGGTATGCTCCTATAATCCCAGCACTCAGGAGGCTGAGGCAGGAGGATCGCCATGCTTTTGAGACCAGCGTAAGTTATAGAGTGAGTTCAATGTCAGTCTGAACTACTAACAAGACCTTGCCTCAAAAAGAGAAAATGAGAAAACAGAAAACTATCATTTTTACACCTCCTCACTGTCCCTGATGTGTCTCTTCTATGGCTATTTCTTCAAATTGGAATACAAAGATATTTCACACAGGGAATTTCTTTTGCTTACTCTGTAACAATGTTCTCCCCTCAGCTTCCTGGCTCATCCTGGTGTCCTGGAGCTTGTTCCCGCCGATTGCTTGCTAGGCAGGCATGTTGGTCCCCGAGCTATTTCCCCAGCCCAAAATACTAATTTTTTTTTTTTTTTTTGAAGAACTGCGGATTGAACTCAGACCCTTGAACTTTCCAGGGAAATGTTTATTCTACTGAGCCATCTCCCCAGCCCCCAATACTAAATGCTTTGATGGTATAAGATTCCAATCAGGAGTGCTTTGCCACGTAGTACCTATGAATTGAGGTAGGGTCTCACTACGTACCTCAGGCTGGCCTTGAACTCACCACATAACCCAGGCCGACCTCCAATTCATGGTGATCCTCCTACCTCAGCCTCCCATGTGCTGGGATGACAGGCGGTTGTCATCACACCTGATTAACTTATTTATGTACCTGACTAGGGAGGACACGGTGTCATTATGTAACCCAGGCTGGCATCTAACATGTGATCCTCCTGTCTCAGCCTTTGAAATCGCAGGACTGTGGATGCATACTGCCATACCTCTCTTTATTTTTCGTTTTCTGACAAGGTGCTGTTAAGTTGTTCAGCCTTGCTTCTGACTGTGATCCTCCTGTCTCAGCCTCCCACATAGCTGGGATTTCAGATATTTGCCACTGTACCTGGCAACAAACTAATATTTTATAAGGGCCATCTGTCCTAATTGGAATGAGAGATAATTAAATAGACTGACAAAGGTAATTTTAAAACAACAGTGTGAAGGAGGAAAAAAAAAATATTTTTTTGTTTTTTAGGGAAGGTTCTACAGGGTGTTCAGGGTCTCACTGCTAGATTGGACTCAGAGTGATCTGCCTGTTTACAGCCTCCCAAGAGCTGGGATTACAGGTGCACACCACCACGCCCAGTCTCAATTGCTGTCTCAGTGCGCCCCAGGGGCGGGGCCAGCACAGCAGGCTCAGGGGATCAAACCCCTGTCCCCTGCACCTGCTTGCAGGTGCTTTAATCTGCTGAGCTATTTGGCCAGCCCCCAGAGAGGAAAAATGAAGGTTCTTTTTACAGCAGCCATCTAACCCGTGTCTTTGGGGACTCTGATGTTCTGGCCGTCTCACGTGGGTACCTGATAAGAGTGTCTGGAGAGCCGGGCGTGGTGGCGCATGCCTATAATCCCAGCACTCGGGAGGCTGAGACAGGAGGATTGTTGTGAGTTCGAGACCACCCTGAGCTACAAAGTGAGCTCAAGGCCAGCCTGAACTGCATAGTGAGACCCTGTCTCAAAAAGACAAAAAAAAAAAAAAAGAGTGTCTGGAGGGCTTGAAGGAGGGCTGCCACAGTGCTTTCCAAACTGAATGGCCATTTCCAAAGTGAATGACTGTTGCAATTTCCAAACAAACTCAAGTCCAGACTTTCATGGTCCTCCCATTCAGGGGGGCAGAAAAATTTGTTTAAGAGCAAAACAGATGCAAGGAAGAGAGACCTCCCTCCCCTTAAGGCAAGAGCCAAATTTTCAAAACCCCCTCTAGGTGGCGCCACCGGTAAAACCCACTATGGAAAACCATTCATGTTTATTGGCCACTTGGTCTGTCTGTCTGTCTCACTGTGTAGTTCAGACTGGCCTTGAAGTCACTATGTAGCCCAGGCTGGTCTTGAACTCACGGCGATACTCCTGCCTTAGCCTCCTGAGTGAGCTAGAATTACAGGTGTGCATCGTCACACCCAGCTTCACATCTTATTTTTGTAGCAGTGAAAAATTGAACCCCAGGCCTTTGCACTGAGCTACATCTCCAGCACTCCCTTTATTTATTTATTATTTATTTCCGAGATAGTCTTGTCAAATAGCTAAATTTGAGTACAACTTTCGATTCCCTGCCATAGCCGTTCAGATTGCAAAGATTATAGGCATGCAGCACACAATACTGGGCTCCAGTGTGAGATTTTTAATTCTGTCCAACTCTCAGGACCTTCCAGAGCTGCCCAGCTCCCCAGACCGGATTCCCCTGAAGGTTTCCCAGAAGAAGAGGAAGGTCCCCAGCAGGAAGGTCCCGAGCTCCTGGACTTTAGCGTGGACGAAGTGGCGGAGCAGCTGACCTTCATGGATGCGGTGGGGACCCCAGCAGTGGCAGGTCGGGGTGGCGTGTTGGGGGTCCAGGTTACACTAATAGCCCATCCCCCACCCCACCCCCAGAAGCTCTTCTCGAGGGTGCGGTCCTGTGAGTGTCTGGGCTCCGTGTGGTCGCAGCGGGACCGACCAGGGGCCTCGGGCGTCGCCCCCACTGTGCGCGCCACCGTGGCCCAGTTCAACGCGGTGACCGGCTGCGTGCTGGGCTCGGTGCTCGGGGCGCCCGGCCTGGCAGTCTCGCAGAGGGCGCAGCGCATCGAGAAGTGGATCAGGATCGCGCAGGTAGGCACCGAGGGGTGGGGTGGGGCAGACAGGGGCGTGGTCGAAGCAGCACTCCACCAATGAGAGTTCTTGATGGGAGGAGCCAGTGAACAAAGGGGGCGGGAAGCGCAGCCAGTGGGCGGGGCTGAGGGGCCAACCTGGGTCCGAAGTCGCAGACAGAAGGGCGAGCATCCAACCCTTGGAAGGCTGAGGCGGGAGGATTGCTGAGTTTAAGGTCAGCCTTCTGAGATCCTGTCTCAAGAAAAAAAAAGGCGCAGAATCTAAGGTGGCTGGTGTTAGATATGAGGTATGATGAGCAACTCCACCTCCCCAGCGCTGCCGTGAACTGCGGAACTTCTCTTCCTTGCGCGCCGTCCTGTCCGCCCTGCAGTCGAACCCCATCTACAGGCTGAAGCGCAGCTGGGGGGCCGTGAGCAGGTGAGCTGGGCGGGGCACAGTGGGGGCTGCCCCATCTCCGCTCTGACACCGCCCGCCACCGAGCCCCAGAGCACCCTCTGTTCCCCTCAGGGAACCGCTCTCCACATTCCGGAAGCTTTCGCAGATTTTCTCCGATGAGAACAACCACCTCAGTAGCCGAGAGATCCTGTCCCAGGTACTGAGGCAGGCACGGGGGAGCATTCTTTTTTTTTTTTTTTTGGCGGTACCAGGGATCGAACTCAGGATCTTGCACTTGCCAGGCAGGTGGGGAGCATTCATTGGCCCAGGCTGGGCTCAGAACCTCCAGTCCTTCCTCCTCATCTTCCCAGAGTACTAGGGTTAAGACCTGGGACCACCATGCCTGTTTCCAACAATTTTATTGTTTCTGGTGTTTCCATTATAATGCATCATCAGCAACAGCCCTCTTTATTCATTCAAGAAGTCACAAGGAAAAGGTTACTTCAGGACAGAGTTACAGCCAACTGTGATTTTTTTTTTTTGTCCTGGGAATATACGTTTTTATTTTTATTTTTTCATATTTTTTGTCTTTTTTTTGTTTGTTTGTTTTTGGCAGAACCAGGGATTGAACTCAGGCCCTTGCGCTTGCCAGGGAAGCGCTTATTCCACTGAGCCATCTCCCCAGCCCCACCCCACCCCACCCCACCCCCATTTTTTGTCTTTTGAGACAGGGTCTCACTATGCAGTTCAGGCTGGCCTTGAGCTCAGTTTGTATCCTAGGCAGGGCTTTTTTTTTTTCTTTTAATGTATTTGGTACAGGGTTTCACTACCTAGCTCAGACAGAAGTGATCCTCCTGCCTCAGCCTCCCAAGAGTGTGCCACCACACCTGATGTATGTGTAGGGGGGGCAGAGCTGGAACAGCCTCAGCTTCGATGGCACTGCCTAAGCAGGTGCTGAGCTATCTCCCTGGCCCCCTAAAGATTTTAAAATATGGCCCAACCCATCTGATTTGTTATGGCAAGAGTTGGCTTCAAATGGCAAATCATGTGAACCTCTTCTAGGTTCTCTGGTGAACCTAGAAGAGAGGGGGTGTGGGAGGAACCTGTTCCCCCACTCAGAGCATTCGGTGCCCTTCTGCATAGGCGAATGACTTTTGCTCCCTATCACCTCACACACATTTTGGCCCAAGTGTCTCTGCCCCTCACAGGCCCTCCTTTCCATGCCACCTGTCTGCATTTTCTTTCTTCCTTCTCTTCCTCTCTTCTTTTTGTGTTAGAGATCAAACCCAGGACCTTCACACTGATCTACAGCCTCAGTCCTTTTAATTTTTTTTTCATTTTGAGACAAGGTCTCACTAAGTTCCCTAAAGTGGACTTGAACTTGTGATTCTCCTGCCTCAGCCTCCCAGAGTGCCAGGATGATGGGTGTGGACCTCCAAGACTAGTATGGCTTGCGATTGTTGGAAGTGAGATGGGGGCATATGGGTGGGTCTCAGGCACTGCTAGGAAAGGTCAGAGGACATGGCAGGACTACTCAGTCCTTCTCTTCCTCCCAGGAGGAGGCCACAGAGGGACCCCAAGAGGAGGACAGCACGCCAGGATGCCTCTCCTCAGTGAGTGATAGAGTTGTGACAGGAGGCTGAGATATCTGGGGTGGGGCATGTGGGGTGATGGAGTCAGTGGTGACCAGAAATGACCTGAGCTCTGTGGGCTGCAGAAACTGCCCTCAGGTCCTGTCCCCTACCTCGGCACCTTCCTCACGGACCTGGTTATGCTGGACACAGCCCTGCCGGATGTGTTGGAGGTGTGCCCCCAACCCCTGACCCAACCCCAGCTGGCCTCCACCTTACTCCAGCCTCCCCCTGCCAACCCCAATCCCTCAGCACAGCCCACTCCTCTCAAACCAGCTCTTGACCTTGACCCTTGACCTGGGGGGGGCTCCAGCTCAGACAAACTTTGCTCCCAGGGTGACCTCATCAACTTTGAGAAACGGAGGAAGGTCAGTGGGCAGTAGTGGGGTGGGCATGGGAGTCCCCGGGCGCGGGGATGGGGTGAGGCGGGGTCTCAGAGCCCACCCCCTCAGGAGTGGGAGGTCCTGGCCCGAATCCAGCAGCTTCAGCGGCGCTGTCGGAGCTACAGCCTACGCCCCCACCCGCCCGTCCTGGCTGCCCTGCGTGCCCAGCGCCAGCTCAGTGAGGAGCAGAGGTGATGCCCTGCCCCGGCCCACCTGAGACAGCTGACCACACAGCAGACCCAACCCGGACCGGGCTGACATAATCCAGGCTGCCAATTCCTAATGCTCTCCCTGCCTCGGCCTCCCCTGGGCTTGGATTACTGGCTACCACGCCTGACATTCTGACTTCAGCGTTCAATTTAATTCTCCCAGCACTCTCTTGTCCCAGCTTCTGGGCCAGTCTGCCCAGTGGTCACCCCTGAGGAGGCCTCCCTTATCCATATCAGTCTCTGCCTCTCATTTTTCTGTTTTTGTGATGCTGGGATTGAACTCAGGGCCTTGACTGAACTATTTCCCCAGCCTATCCATCTCCTCGGCCCCTCTTTTTTTATATTTTGAGACAGGGGCTCACTAAGTTGCCCTGGTGGGGCTCAAATTTGTAATCCTCCTGCCTCAGCTTCCTGCATGTTCCACCATGCCTGGCCCCATGGGCCCTCTGAGCCCCACTTTGGAATAACTGAGTATAACTTTGCTGTTTGACCATCCAACCCAGCTAACCCCAGTACTTGCTTTCATTCTGTGGAATCCATGACCTCCAACACTGACTCTATTAATCACTTCGCCCTGAAGTGCTATTGTTTTGAGACAGGGTTTCCCTGTGTTAGCTCAGGTTGGCCTTCAGGTGATCCTTCTGGAAAGGCCAAGGCACTGGGATTATGTATGTGTGCCACCACGCCTGGCCTTGAACTTTGTATGATTTTAGATAGGTTCTCACTATGCAGTTTAGCTGGCCTTGAACTGACCGTGAATCCTGGACTGGTCTTGAACTCATGGTGATCCTCCTGCCTCATCCTCCTGAGTACTGGGGTGGCAGGCCTGAGCCACCATCCATGCCCCACCTGGCCTTCAGCTTTAATCTTGGCCCTACTGGGAAACTCATGAGAGTTGCCAAGCTTGATGGCCTCCCTCAGCCTTAAAGCACCAGATGCCTCTGTGAGCTCCAGACCTGTAGGACCTGACTCCTGATTCTCCTCCCCCACGCCCCTGCTTGCCTCCGGCCCCTCCCCCCCACGCTCCAGTTACCGAGTCTCCAGGGTCATTGAGCCCCCAGCTGCCTCCTGCCCCAGCTCCCCGCACATCCGGCGCCGCATCAGCCTCACCAAGCGGCTCAGTGCGTGAGTCTAGGGGTGTGTGTGTGGGGAGGGGGGGTGTGGGCACTGGGTCCAGGCAGATCTGAGCCCCGCCTCCCCATCTTCAGGAAGCTGGCTCGGGAGAAGAGCACGCCCCCTGGCGGGAGTCCTGGGGACCCCTCATCGCCCACCTCCAGGTGAGCATCTGGATGGGCACAGGTATAGGGAAGACGTAGGGACGGGAGGGCCCAGAGCAGGTCGGCCACTCACTTTGGCTCTGTGTCTCCCCAGTCTGTCCCCAGGGTCCCCTCCATCCAGTCCCAGAGCCAAGGACCCTCCTGCCGGAAGTCCCCCAAGCTCTCCATGCCCCCGAGGCTTGGGCACCAAGGTATCCACCAAGGTTGTACATGGCATGGGGGATGCACACAGGCTCAGGTACGAGAGGAGGCCGCTACCCACCAGGATAGTAGTTCTCACCTGGGACCACAGGGCATTCCTGGGCACTGTTGTTCTTTTTTATTTAATTATTTCTATGTATTTATGTATTTGTGGTGCTAGGGAATGAACCTAGAGACCTTTCACACACTGAGTCCACTCCAGTCCTTCAGGTTTTCTTTTTTTTTTTTGGACAGGGTCTGTAGGGTCTCACTACTGGATTGGACTCGTAGTGATCCTCCTGTTTTCAGCCTCCCAAGTACTTGGATTACAGGCAAGGCCCACCACCTGCAGTCTCAGTTGCTATCTCACACCCCAGGATGGCACCGTAGACCGGGGATAGAACCCCTAGCTCCTGTGTCCGACTAAGCAGGTGCTTTAATCCACTGAGTTATCAGGCCGGCCCTCCAGTCCTTTGTTTTTTATTTTTACTTTGAAACCGAGTCTAAGTTGCTTTGCTGCCCAGGCTGAGCTCAGACTCATGATCTTCCTGCCCCAGCCTTCCAGAGTGCTTCGATGACAGGCTTGCACCACCCACCCTGTACTGTCCCTCACTTTTTCAGGGATTCCCAAACCTGCATACTACAGGGCAAGAAGGGACCCAAATACTCACAGGGCAGTGGGTGCAGTAGGTGGAATTTCCCCAGACGCTGGCTGCAAGCATCAGGATTTCTTGTGCTAAATTTTGTGTGTGTGTGTGTGTATGTGTGTGTGTGTGTGTATGTGTGTGTGTGTGTGTACATGGACCACATGTACATCTGTAACCACAACTGAGGTATCTGTGTGATCAGAAGGCATAAGTGGCTGTCTCTGGTGCCCCTGAACTGCGTGTGCTGGGTCCTTGGTGTGGGGGGCCGTGTGGCCTTGTACACCAGCAGTGTGGATAGGCCAGCATGGGCATGTGGGCTTGGTGACAGGCAAGGCTCCTAGCACTCTGGGGGGCTGAGGCAGGAAAATGCACATCAACCTAGTGACAAAGCAAGACCCCGTCTCAAAGGAAAGAATGAAAAGGGCCAGGATGAGAGCCAGGGAGATGGCTCCTTCCCTGGCAAGCACCTGGGCCTGAGTTCAATCCTGGTTCCACCGAAAAAAAGGGCTGGGATGGAGCTCAGTACAAAGGCTCTGGCACCCATCCCCAGCAGCACCGCAAGAGAAAATAAAACTGCGGGGCAGGGCCTGTGGTCCCCCACCCCTCAGCGCCTGAGTCCTCGACTCCACACCTACAGCGGCCCCTGAGCCTGGACCTGCCGGGTCTCCGAGCTCCCACGGTGCCTCTGAGCAGCCCCTGTGCCCCAGTCCCTGGAGAGCAGAGCTCGGAAGCCCGTGTCATCCGCGTGAGCATCCATAACGACCACGGGAACCTGTACCGGAGCATCCTGGTGAGGGCTGGGGAGCTGGGGAGCCAGGGAGGCCCCTTGCACCCCGACGCCCCTCACCTCCCACCTACCCTGCCTCCAGCTCACCAGCCAGGACAAAGCGCCCACTGTAGTCCAGCGCGCCCTGGAGAAGCACCATGTGCCACAGCCCCGGGCCCATGCCTATCAGCTCTTCCAGGTCCTTCCTGGAGACAGAGGTGAGCAGGGATGGCTTGGGACAGGTGGGGGGGGGCAACATCTGCAGGGTCAAGGAAGGAGCCCAGGGTCACCTGGTTCAAGGCCCACCAGGTAACACCTGCACAGACTTGTGCAGCTCAAGGGGTGAGAATGTGTAATCATCTCGTTGTCTTCATAGCTCTCTCTAGGGATGGGTAGCATCAGAGGACATCCTCCTGAGGGTTATGGGGTGCAGAGATTGTCTAGAATCAAATGAGAGGGGCTGGGGAGATGGCTCAGTGGAATAAGCACTTCCCTGGAAAGCGCAAGGGCTTGAAGTTCAATCCCCGGTTCTGAAAAAAAAAAAAAACCTCAACACACTTCCCTAGAATCAAATGAGAGAAGAAGTGGGTGAGGGGGTGCAGGCCTGTGATCCCAGCTCCTGGGAGGCCGAGGCAGGAGGATTGCAAGTTTGAGGCTAACCTGGTAAACTTAAAGTAAAATCAATACAAAGTGCTGGGGATATAGGCCAGTGGTACAGTGATTGCCTTCCCTGGGCAGGGCACTCTGTTTGATCCCCAGCAAACAAAGAGACAAAAAAGGATAAAAAGTCATGAGGTTGTTTGGGCTCAGCCTGGTGTGGCAGAAGACAGAGGGACTTGGTCCTCTCAGATTTTGGGGCAAATGAGTTTGTCCAGAGTTCATGTGGTGACCCTCCGAGCTTGGGATGGGAGGGGCCACAGGATTTTGAACTCCAGGTTGGTGAGTACGAGAGATGGTTCAGCGAATGTGGGGGGGGGGGGTGGCAGGCTGGCCAGTATGGGACTGTCAGAAGCAAGAGGTACACTGAGAGGTACATGAGCAAAACACACACGAAGTTGGTGGGTGGGTGGCACGTACCTGTGTTTCCAGCTCCTGGCAGGCTGAGGCAGGAGGATTCCTGCAGGACTCAGTATGACAGGAATGCTCAGGGGCCCCACAGACCCTCGGCTGGGAGACTCCTGAGGTAGCACAGGCTGCAGCTTGCAGTTGTGCAGCCTGCAGAGACTGGGGAATGGCACTGACTCCAGAGCAGCCGGAGGGACCCAAGGTGGCTCAGGCTTGGGCCACACACGAGAAGGTTTCCCAGGCCTTGCATGGAGGAGACGATTGTGGGGACTTAACTGCCATGGTCTCTACTTCTTACCAGAGCTCCTGATTCCTGACAACGCCAATGTGTTCTATGCCATGAATCCAGCTGCCCCCGGAGACTTCGTGCTGCGGCAGAAGGAGGGATCTCGGCCCGCAGGCCCTGTCTCCCAAACCTGAGGGAGCCTCTCCTCCCTCCAGTCCAGAGCACAGTGCCTCGTGTCACCGTGTGTGTGTGTGTGTGTGTGTGTGTGTGTGTGTGTGTGTGTGTGGAGAGCTCTCCTGGAAAGCCATACTGTGTGACACCTGACTCAGTTCAGCCCATTGGAAGCCATCACTGCAATACCCTGGGCACAGGATCTCTCTTTGAAAGACCTTAGTCCTCACCCTGGCGGCCATGACAACACGAAGGAAAAACAAACAGAGCCCAAAAGAGGGGGTGAGGCCTGGTGAGATGGTCCACCCCTGTGATCCCAGCACTCAGGAGGCTGAGGCAGGAGAATCCCTGAGAGTTAAGAGTTCATCCTGGAGCCGGGCATGGTGGCATATGCCTGTAATCCCAGCACTCAGGAGGCTGAGGCAGGAGGATTGTTGTGAGTTCAAGACTAGCCTGAGCTACAAAGTGAGCTTAAGGCCAGCCTGAACTGCATAGTGAGACCCTGTCTCAAAAAGACAAAAAAAAAAAAAAAAAAAAAAGTTCATCCTGGGCTACAAGACTTAGTGTTGGCCAGTAAGATGTCAAAGAGAGAAGGGCACACCCTGGTCTGACCTCCTCTGAGGCCCTTTCTGCCCTTGGCTGCTTGTTGTTGTTTTTTTTTTTCCCGCGGAAGTGGGGATTGAACTCAGGCTCTTGCGCTTGTCAGGGAAGCACTTATTCTCCTGAGCCATCTCCCCGGCCCCTCTTGGCTGCTTGGAATGAAGATGAGGAGTGGATCACATAAGGCATGGGTGGTTCGCCTTCTCTGAGCTAAGCTGGGAGGCCTGGGGCTCTGAGTTCACGGAGCTTGCTGCTACTTGAAGCGCTTGCTAACAGAAATAAACGTCATCTCCCTGAAGACACTAGTATTCTGTTCTCTGTGACGGTAACCAAGTGAACTTTGAGACAGACTATGCAGGGTTGCTGGGTAGGTCAGAGCGGTCTCGATTCTGAGATCCTCCTGCCTCAGCCTCCAGAGTGCTGGAGGCCTGTGCCACCACACAGTTTATAATGTTTTAATTTATACGGACCCACCTCACCAGCCGAATTTGCATCCCAGCGCTTCCGCCTCATACAGAGCCCTGCCCACCACCTCCCAAAGGCTCCCATTGGATGAGCCTGGGCCACGTGTCCATTCCTGGACCAATCATTGTATTATAGTGCACATTGGTTGGGGGCCATGCTCACCCCTCAGTTGGCCGATTTCTCGCGGTGGGACTATCACAGGGCAGGTTCCCGCTGGGGAAGCTTAGGCCTGCTGTCCAGCCTGGAACCAATCACTGTGCTTGGAGGAACTAAGGTACAAATTGGAGGCCCTGGGCTTTCCTTTGGCAAACAGATGAACCACATCATAGAAGGAGAGGGTCTGAAAGAAAACAAGAAAAAAAAAAAGGTAGGTTTAGAGAGTCCTAGAAGGAAATTTTATTTTATGTATTTAGTACGGGGTCGACAGGGTCTCACTACGTAGGTTGGACTCTGATTCTCCTTTTTCAGTCTCAAGCGCTGGGATAACAGGCAGGCACCAACACTCCCGGTTTCAGTCACCATCTCAGCACACCCGAGGACGAGGCTGGCACGCCAAGCCAGGAATCAAGCCCCTGCTTCTGTGCTCTGCCTAAGCAGGCGCTTTAGTCTGCTGAGCTATTTGGCTGGCCCTAGAGAAGGAAATGTAAATGAAGGCGCTAGCCGGTTATGGTGCTGCATGACTGTATTCCCAGCACTTGGGAGGCTGAGGCAGAAGATTGCCTTGAATTGAAGGCCAGCCTGCTCTACACTGGCAGACCCTATCTTAAAAAACAATTAATAAAATAGTGTTCGTAGGACAGGGAAACTTAGACATGTGCACACAGAAAAAGTGATTCTACATTTTGTAATTTTGTCCATGAAAAAATAATGGAATTGGGCTTTTTCTGCTATGCACAGTGAGACCACTGACTGTAGCTGCATCCTATAGACATAGCCTAGGCAGGTACAGTGGCTCCTGTTACTACGGGGCATTCACTGTGTGCTGGTTTAATTTTTTTTTTCAGAACCGGGGATTGAACTCAGGCCCTTGCACTTGCCAGGCAAGTGCTTATTCTACTGAGCCATCTCCCTGGCTCCAGAGACAAGGTCTTGCTGCTCTTGCCCAGGCTGGAACTTAGGATCTTCCTGCTTTAACTTCCTGAGTAGCTGGGATGGTAGATGTACATTGTTGTGGTGGGGTTAATCCAGTTCTCTTAGTTTGCATAATAGTCCTGTGAAATGAATACTGGTACTATCCTTTTTTTTTTGGTTGTACCAGGGATAGAACTGGGGACCTTGCACTTGCCAGCCAGGTGCTTATGCCACTGAGCTATATCCCCAACCCTGTCCTCAATTTTACATGAAGAGCTAAGATAATTGAGGCCTAAGTTCTTGGTTATCCAAATTGTAAGTTGTGACTCATAAAGCTGGGCATGGTGGCGCATGCCTGTAATCCCAGCACTTGGGAGGCTGAGGCAGGAGGATTGTTGTGAGTTCAAGACCAGCCTGAGCTACAAAGTGAGCTTAAGGCCAACCTGAGCTGCATAGTGAGACCCTGTCTCAAAAAATAATAAATAAATAAATGACTCATAATTACAATTAGCATTTTGCTATTATTGTTGTTTGTTTTAATTTGGTACAGGGATCAAACTCAGGACCTTGCGCTTGCCAGGCAGATACATATGCCACTGAGTTATCTCCCTGGCCCTCATGTTTTTGTTTGACAGGAATTGCCATAAAGATTTGATCAAAAACTTGGCCGATACTTAATTTCAAAATTTGGTACAGGAAAATACACACGTTAACCTCTCTCAAAATATTCTCCTACCTCTCTCACTTTGAACACAGGCATCTGATTGTTCTGACAACAAGGCTTTCACTACAATCTCATTTTAAGAAAACTTGTATTTGCATTCATTGTATGCTTCATTTATTCCTGCCCCGTTTAAGTTTTTGTTTCTTCAGTTTCTTCTGAGGTATCTTTTTTTTTTTTTTCTTTCTGTGCAACTTCCTGCTCTTGTTTAGGAACAGTTTGTTCCTTTTCAGTGAGGAGCCCTCAGCGTGGCGAGGCAGCTCACACATGGGCTGATCTGGCTATGGGCTCAGGAAGTACCTCGCTGGGTCTTGAGGGCATTGTTCACCAGGGTCTGTTCAGTGACCCAAGATTCTCATCCAAGCCGTTCACTTTGGCACCGCTCTCTGCATTTTTAAGCACATGCAGTGAAAACCCAGCACTCTGGGGCCCTAACCACACCCACCGCTCCAGCACTGGAGCCCGAGTGGTACACATGGTCCCTTCCTCTGATATCCTTCAGATACTCGTGGCCTTTTGGATACACATACCCTTAATGGCCTGGGCGGTTGTGCGGGAGTTCTTAAAGTGAAGGCAAAGATTTGAGTCTCTCGATTTTTGTGTGAGTTTGTGGGGTTTTCTGGGTCAAGAGAGTAAGGACCCATTTCCACAGGTCACCTCAGGCTGCTCACGGGAAGAGGAAGAGCCTGTAATGCATTTCTTTATTTCCAAGACAGGATCTCAATGTGCAGTTCAGGCTGGCCTTGTACTCAACACAGTAGCCCAGGCTGGCCTCAAACTCACCCTGTTCTTCCTGCCTCAGCCTACCTAATGCTGGGATTACTGGCATGCAACACCACACCTGGTCATCCATTTCTTTCGTTAAAAAATTCTTTATTTGGTATTATACATATGCTACACTGAAATGCCTTTCAGTGTGTAAAAGGCAGCACTTTTATTGATTTATTATGGCCAACTCAGCCCAGGCGGGGCTGGTGCAGCATGTGGTGCCGGGGATCAAACCACGGTCCCTACACTCTGCCTAAGCTTGCATCAGAGGGCGCTTTAGACCCCTGAGCCACCTCATCAGGCCAAGGCAGCACTTTTTAGATACAGGGAATTCTAATGAAATTGGTATAGTCAAGACCAAAAGTATAGACAGTTTTCTTGAATTCAGCCACTCCTTTTAACAGGCTAATGAACACAAGTTGAAACAGGAGTCATGCTTGGTTTTGAGTCAGTGAAGGATTCTCCTAGTATTTAAACATATTCAGATAGCCAGTGATATAATTCTAAATATAAAATCAACCTTCAGGGCTTTTTTTTTTGTTTGTTTTTTGTGGAACCAGGGATTGAACTCAGGCCCTTCCCTTGTGCTTGCCAGGTAAGGGCTTATTCCACTGAGCCATCTCCCCAGCCCCTAACCTTCAGTAGTATTGAAATGACATTCTTGATCTTTGTGCAAAGTCCACATTACTAACCAAGCCCAACCGTATATTTAGAAAGTGATAGTATGTATTGAACTGGAATTACTACCCAAACTCGAAAACAAGAAAAAGATATCCTTGTAGTTACAAGCCAGTTTTATTTACATCAAGACTATCCAACAAAAATATTTTGTCAGCTACTCATCTGCATTTTGATGTATGACACCTATTAAATTTATGGTACACAGGACTGGGGAGCTAGCTCAACAGTCTAAGTGCCTGCCTGGCAAGCACAAGACCTGGGTTCAATCCCTAGTACCACATGCCATGTTGGCCCTAGAACCCTGGGCGAACTGTGCTAGCCACCAAAACTGGGCATGGTGGTGCATACCTGTGATGCCAGCACTGGGGAGGCTGAGACAGGAGGATCACTATGAATCTGAACTGCATAGCAAAATCCTATACCAAATAAATAAATAAAATAAATATTTTTTTAAGAAAGTATGGTGCACACAAAAAAAGCCATGAGACAATTCTGTAATAAGGCAGTACTATTATTCATTAGTAGCCTTTCTGAGATAAGCTGTTAAGCCTGCCCTTTCTTACTTTGTGTGTGTGGTGGTGGGGTACTGGGGATAGAACTGAGGACCTTGTGCTTGCCAGGCAGGCGCTTATGCCACTGAGCTATCGCCCCAGCCCTCCCTCCCTCCTCCTCGATGCCAGCAAAGATGATTTCTGTTCCTGGCACGTTCTTCTTGGGATTCTCCAAATGCTCCATCGGTGTATCCTCTCCCCACTACAAAAAAGAACGTATTGGCTAAGTATCTTACGCTCCTGGAAAGTCTGCCATAGGTTACGTTCATGCAGCTTCTGCTGCTGTTCATCAACAGTTCTTGTCAGCATCTATGTAAGAGAATCCAGCAGCCTGACCTGCCTCCCTTCTTGGGAGTGGGGCTCCGGCCACACTTCTGCACAACATCTTCTTGCCTTTCTCAACATCAGCTGTTTTTATATCTGGTGCAGCTTCTGCGCCTGGTGGTCAGCGCTCTTTCCTCCTCACCACAAGGCAGATTCCAGTTCCGAAGCCTGAGGTCTATGCTCTCTCCATTTCTTTCTTAACTAAAGCATTTTCTCTACCTTTCCATCACCCCTTGTATATTGTGCACTTTCTGTAGCTCGGCTGGGGACAGTTAACATCTTCTGTGACTTGGAAACAGTCATGTTTATTATTTTATTTCCTGACTGGGGAGAGATGCTGATTAGCAGGATATTGTCAGTAGCTTACATTTTTGAAATGCTTGCTATGCACCGGGCTAGATTTTACAGATGAGAAGACTGATAAAGCAGGAGGACGCATCCAGGGTCAAACAGAAAACAAAACAAAAAAAAGTGTTGCTTCAGAAGCAGCCAGAGGTTCTGTTCCCACCCACCTGGGGGCCGCGGGGCCAGGAGCGCCCCCGTCCCCTCCCTGGGGTGCTTATCGCGGTCTCGCCGCCTCAGGCCACGCCCCCTGGGGAGGGGCCTCGGTAAGCTCCTGACCGGGAAGGCCCTGGTCAGCTGTGTCCGGCCGAGGCAGCTGCTGACCCAGCTGTGCCCTTTACCAGGGGCGGGGGACCGGGGCGCAAGAGCCCTGGGTTCTCCGGGTGCGGGGACAGCATGATGGACCACCTCGGAGCGCCCCTTTGGCCGCGAGTTGGCCCCCTGTGTTTCTTGCTGGCTGGGGCAGCTTGGGCGCCCCCACCTAACTTCCCGAACCCCAAATTTGAGAGCAAAGGTAAGGATCGATGTGTGTTGCAGACCCCCACACTCCACACTGGGTCCCCCCTAGAGGGCAATGCTCAGCCTTGGACGCCCAGTCTAGGTCCACCCCGGCTTGTGTGTGTGTGTGTGTGTTTGTGCGCTCGTGGGCGCGTTTTGCAGTACCGGGAATCGAACTTGGGACCTTGAGCATGCAAGTCAGGAGCTGCCTCCCCACCCCTCATACCGGTTTTTGAACCTGCACTCTGGGTTCTGGCTGCCCGAGCTGGTACCTGAACCCCTAAGCAGGGCACTAGTGAAACAAACCGTGTCTGAGTCGCCGGAATGGGCCCAGGGGAGAAGGAAGAAGGGAGCCTAAGATCCTTGCTGCATCTTTTCAGAGTCGGGACTAGCTACCTGGTGATGGGACGGGGTACTAGCGGGTCACTTCCTCGGAGTCTCGAGTCCCCAGAGGGAGGACACCCAGAGGACCATCCAGTGGGGGAGAGGATAGAGCCAGAGTGTGCCTGAGGGGTTTGGTTGGTGCCCGGGCGGCTGTAAACACAGTTTGTGGCTGGCACTCGGCCTCTGCTCCCGCCGAGTGGAGGAAGGGGGCGGGGGTCACGGTTGGAGCTATCAGGCGGCCGGGAGCCTGCGGGGGCCGATATGGGCCTCCTCGTCCACACCCACGCGTGGGCGCGCGTCCTGGGCGGTCTGAGGCGGGGCGCGCAGCGGGGACCAAGATCTCCAAGCTGCGTGCATCTCAGCCCGCGTGGGGTGGACGTGCGCGGAGCGCGGGGGTATACTGAGGCAAGCAACCTGAGCTGTTAATTCGAAGGGTGCCCCCTCCGCAGACCCTCGAGGGCGCTGCGGGAAAAGAGGGCGGGGCTTGGCTTTTTTCTTATCGGGTCCCCACAGGCGGAGGGAGGGAAAGAGAGAGGGGAAGGGGGGCTAGAGCCAGAGCACGAGGCCGGCCGCTCTGACCCCCTCCCCCCCTGCCACGGCGACCTTCCTAGCGGCTCTGCTGGCGTCCCGCGGGCCACAAGAGCTTCTCTGCTTCACCGAGCGTCTGGAGGACTTGGTGTGTTTCTGGGAGGAAGCGGCAAGCCCCGGGGTCACCTCCAGCAATTATAGCTTCTCCTACCAGTTCGAGTGAGTAGCACGGAGGCTGGCGCCCTAAGGGGTGGGTGGGGGTCCTTGGTGCTAGCAGCCTGCGATGGCCCCTGGGGTCAGGGGCCTGAGAGGCTCTTCAGCAGTAGGAAGCCCCTAGGGTCAGGACTGGCGTGCCCTCTAGTGGTTGGAATACTTTTTGATCGCTTCTGGAGGCGAACCCACACATCAAGGCTCTGACAATCCCTCTGCAGCTTCAGGCTGCTCCCTCGTCACTAATAGGGGCTGGGTCGCCCCCTCGTGGTAGTAATCAAAATGCCCCCGAGGCAGGGCGTGATGGTGGCACGCCTGTAATCTCAGCACTGAGGAGGCTGAAGCAGGAGGCCTACGGAGTTCGAGGCCAGCCTGGGTTACATAGTGAGCTCAAGGCTCACCCGGACTACATAGTGAGACCTTGTCCCACAGTCTGGGTAGCACAAATTCCTTAGCCCACCTCCTGCCCTTTCCCACAATGCGCCTCTTTTCCTTTCTGGTCGCTGTGCCCCCAGGGGTGAGCCTTGGAAGTCCTGTCTCCTGCACCAGGCACCCACTGCCCTGGGCGCCATGCGCTTTTGGTGCTCGCTGCCCAGGGCCGACACATCGAGCTTCATACCCCTGGAACTGCGCGTCACGGAGGCCTCCTCCCGCTCCCCACGTTATCGCCGGGTCATCCACGTCAACGAAGTGGGTGAGTCCCCAGTGCTTGCAGAAGTGGTGTGGGGAAGGGTCCGATCTCCATGCGCCTGACCAGTCCCTATCTGCAGTGCTCCTGGACGCCCCCACAGGGCTGCAGGCGCGGCGGGCTAAGGAGGGCAGCCAAGTGACGCTTCGATGGCTCCCGCCGCCTGGGGCACCCATGGCAAGCCACATTCGCTATGAGGTGGACGTCTCTACTGGCAGCAGTGCAGGAGGAGCGCAGAGAGTGAGGACTACCCCTGCAGTCCCTCCCCAAAGTCCACATCCCATTTTCTTCCTGCCAGAGACAGCTCTACACCCCCTGGCATGTCTGCTCTGTCCGTATGAACGCCCACTTGCCTTCACCTCCAGTTGCAGATTCCAGGGCCCTTATATAGCTCAGGTCCCGCCCTCTGCTAATGAAGTCCTTGCTCATTAGCTTTATTGGGACCCGCTCCCTACTCTCACTGGGCCCTTAGTGCTGTCCTTCCTCTCCTTGATTGGCTGACTCCCTGACCGCCCCGCCCTTCGCATGGACCCACGCCCCAGGTGGAGATCCTAGAGGGCCGCACCGAATGCACACTCAGCAACCTGCGAGGCGCCACGCTTTACACCTTCGTGGTTCGCGCGCGTATGGCTGAGCCCAGCTTCAGTGGCTTCTGGAGCGCCTGGTCTGAGCCTGTGTCGCTGCTGACGGCTAGCGGTGAGGCTCTAGATGGGGTGTAGGAGGAGCTGGGGTGAGACAACTGGGAAATCTCCCCCAGATGACCTCCTACCCACCCCCCAGACCTGGACCCCCTCATCCTGACGCTGTCCCTCGTCCTCGTGCTCATCCTGCTGCTGCTGGCCGTGCTCGCCCTGCTGTCCCACCGCCGGTGAGCCCCCCTGCGGGTGCATGGCCCAGACTTACCCAGGAACACTGCAGTTTGCATGATCTAAGCTTTTCCAAGATATTTGTAATTCCACGCTTCCTTAGGGTGGCCCATAACCTACCCCCACCTTCTCCCGCAGTTCCTTCGGCCTGGAATACCCTTCCTGCCGCATTCACAAGGGAGGCTCATCTCTCAAGGCCCTGTTCATTTGCTTGGTTGGAGAATGTTGAATGCTGGCTGTGGCTGAGGCACAGGCAAGAGAGTGGAGAACAAGCTGGACTCCATGGGGCCCTGAGGGTCTCAGAGTGCAGTCAGGAAGGCAGAGGAGCCAAACAAGCCAGGAGACTGAGGGCCAGTGGGTTATAAGTCACGATGAGTGCTGTTGTAGACAAACACATGAGAAATGGTGGGATAGGCAGAGAGAGGCTCGGGAAGCAGCGGCCCTGGAGCCAAAGCCTGGAGGTGGAAAGGAAGCAGCTGTGTGAAAACCAGGAGCAGAAACAGCAAGTGCAAAGGTCCTGGGGTGGAAGTGACTGGGACATTAAAGCAGCTCCAAGAAGAGCCATGTGGCTGGAACAGTGTGTAAGGAGAAGGTAGTGAATGGTGACACCAGGAGGGGACAGAGATCTGCAGGGATGGGGGGGGTTGAATTTTGTTTGCTTGTATTGTGCTGGGGCTCAAACACAGGACCTTGAGAGTGCTGAGCATGTGCTTTACCTCTGAGCTACACCCTCAGCCCTGGATTTCATTCTGAATACATTAGGAACCAGGAGTGATGAGGGCACCGATTAGTGGGCCCCCAGGCAAAACCCAGGCCAGTTTTAGACTGAGAATGAATCAAATATTGAACTCCTATGCATCCTTCAAAACTCTGTTCTAGTGGCTGGCAATTTAGCTTAGTGGTGCAGTGCCTGCCTGGCAAGTATGAGGTCCTGAGTTCAGTTCCTGGTACCTCTAGAAAAAAACTCCCACTCTGGTTCCCCTCTGGAGGGCCTTGCTGTTCTTCAGGCAAAGCCCCTGCTCCCCAACCATGACGGACTTCTCCACCGCTAGATGATCATATTCATGCCTCTGACCAGGCACTGGTGAATGTTCAGTGGGCTGTGTCCATGAACTGGTTTCTCTCAGCAGAACTCTTAAGCAGAAGATCTGGCCTGGCATCCCGAGCCCCGAGAGTGAATTTGAGGGCCTCTTCACCACGCACAAGGGTAACTTCCAGGTAGGCAGCTTGGTTGTCCCCTGGAGGCTGGGACTGCCTTGATCCTGGTGGCTTAAGCCCAGGGCCGTGAGCAGACTGTTGCTCTACCTCCAGCTCTGGCTATCGCAGCATGATGGCTGCCCGTGGTGGAGCCCCAGCGCCCCCTTTCCAGAGGATCCACCTGCCCGCCTGGAAGTCCTCTCAGAGCGCAGCTGGGGGTTGACCCAGGCAGTTGAGCCGGGGACAGAGGACAAGGGGCCCATGCTGCAGCTGGTGGGCAAAGAGCATGCCCAGGACTCGTATCTGGTGCTGGACAAGTGGCTGCTGCCCCACAGCCCACGCTGTGAGGAGCTCCCGGGGCCTGGCAGCCACGCAGACACCGTGGCTGTGGATGAATGCTCAGAAGCATCCTCCTGCCTGTCTGCTCTGGCCCTGAAGCCTGGGCCGGAGGAGGCCCTGGCCTCCAGCTTCGAGTACACCATCCTGGACGCCGGCTCCCAGCTCCTGTGCCCGCAAGCACTGCACCCTGAGCCGCCCCCTACCCCACCCCACCTGAAGTACTTGTACCTCGTGGTGTCTGACTCTGGCATCTCAACTGATTACAGCTCGGGGGGCTCCCAGGAAGCCCAGGGGGGTTCCTGTGATGATACCTACTCCAGCCCCTATGAGAATAGCCTGGTCCCAAGCCCTGAGCCTGTTACCTGCAGCTATGTGGCCTGCTCGTAGGACTCTAACCCAAGACTGATGAACAGTGACCAGGAGGCTGAGGCGGCACCCAGGGCGAGGGGCAACAATGACCTAGGCCATCAACAGAGCCATCCTGCTCAGGGATCCACAAGCCTGCTGTATTTTAAACTAGGTATGGCTTTTCTGCATGTATATATATATATATATATATATATATATATATATATATATATGATGATTATATGCAAGTTTTTCTATCATGACTTTTACAAACACCCCGAATGCCCCATCTTTCCTAGGCAATAGGGACAACAGTTAAAGTCTGAGTTCAGTCCAAAATTCTGGACCCAGAAATCTAAATACTAATCCTAATCAAATAAATCAGTCAGCACAAGTTGTGTGAGCTGCCTCACCCAGTAGCACTTCCGGACACTGCTGCTTGAGCCCACAGTAAGTGGCTTCTCTCTCGTGTCTCAATGCAAGCAGTGCGCAAACATCCTGGGATGACTCTGAGGCCCAGATTCCCCTGATGAGCAGCATTCTCCTCCTTTAGGGTCACCTTGGGGTTCTTAGTTAATTGCCAGCCCAGTAGCTATTCAATGAAGAGCACAGCAAGAGACTCCATGGACCACATGTGGGATCTGGGCTGACAACCGGCTGTTTTTTTACTGCACATTTGGTTGGCCCAAACCAGTCGTGCGACCTCAACTAGACCTAAGAGCTCCTGGGAAAAGTACTTTCCTTTAATACTCGGAAAAGAAAGCTGCTTAATGAGCATCTCCTGGCCTGTGAGGACAGTAACTCACAGGGCTTTATCATGGAGGCCACGTTTTAAGAAAGTTAGTGAGAGAAGATGGTGCATGCCTATAATCCCATTCAGGAGGCTGAGGAAGAAAGATCACTGAAAGTTGAGGCCAGCCTGGGCTACATAGTAAGTTTAAGGCCAGCCTGAACTGCATAGAAGGGAGGCCCAGTCTCAAAAAGGGAAGCACCCTGTTGACACCAAGTATTATCATGTGACCCGGTGGTGGTTCTGGTTTAACCACTTTGCAAAAATCTGGCACAGGGCTGGCAAGATAGCTCAGCGGTCTGGAGCACCTCTCAGGGACCGCGGTTCGAGCCCCAGCACCACATGCCATGCCAGGCCCTCCCCACAGGGCCGGCTGAGCTCACCCCCCACCCCCGCGAAAAAAGAATCCGTGATGTGTAGCGAGACACTGTAATAAATAAAGGAATTAAAAAAAAAAAAAAATCTGGCACAAGCTAAGAAAGCTGCACACACGTGCGCCTTAGGCGACAGCAATTCCACTTCTACGTAGGCACCCTAAAAGGCAGCGTGAAGCAGCATGGAGGATGCCACGTCGCCCTCCCCAACCCCAAGTGTGACCGACCGGGCTTACTTCGCGCAGTATAGCAGTGTGCAGGCGGCCTTCCTCTGTTGGCTTTCAGTCTAATTAGCAGGTCTGACCAGCTGTGGATGTATCTTCTCCACAGCGAGGGGCTGGTGTCGGACTAGCATTGCTTGTCACCAGTGGCCATGGCTGAGCTCACGTTGATGAGCTGTGACATCATGGGGCTAAAAGGTAACATCTCTGCTGAGGCCTGTGTGACTCCAGAGGAAAATTCCTTCCCAGGATTGGCTAGACAGCAGGTTACTCCACAACCATACCCTAAATCTGGCTGCTTGGTGCTTCCCTTTCCTCTGCCTTTTTTTTTTTCAGAACCGGGAATTGAACTCAGGCCCTTGTGCTTGCCAGGGAAATGCTCATTCCACTGAGTCACCTCCCAGCCCCTCGGTCCGTCCCTTTCCCAGGAACGCCTTGTGCCCATCTGTTACAAGCCCAGCCTGCAGAGGAGCACCTGTCTAGTGTAGCCAGCAACCAGGTTCTGTTATGCAAGCATGACCAGTAATTATCCAGGTTCTGGCTGCCTCGTGGCTCCATGAACAACTGCGCACCCCGATCCCTGTAGCAGTGTGATTCTTTCTTGCTCTTTGTTTTTACCATGCACCCTAAGGTCTGGCAGGAGACTGGAGCCCACTGCAGGGTCCCCAGTAGAGGAGGACACAAGTGCAAGATTGTCTATAGCAGTAAGTAAGCCAATCCATGAATAAACTGAGGCATAAACACCCACAGATCAATATGTAACAGGGAAAAAGCAATAAACTTGAAACTGTCTGATTCTTGGTAGCAGTGCAAAGAAGACAAAAAAGGAAGGAGGAAACCTCAGAAGATTATATCTGTAAGGAAACTTTATATTATAAACAGTTAAAAAAAGTTGCTTGGACATAATATGTACACAATACTGTAGTTTTGTTTGTGCCAGGGATGTAACCCTCGGCCTCATATGTTCTAGGAAGGACTTTCCACAGAGCTACACCCCAAACTCCTATAATGCTAGCTTTTAAGGAGAAAAGCACTCTATCCCTTAGGTCTTGGTTCTGCAGCTGTCCCTGGGAGAAGTATTCCAGCCCAGGGAAAATTGAGGTAGCGAAGTTGTCACCTGCAGAGTTTAGAGCTGACCCTTAGAGCTTGAACTCTCGTGGAGGCTGGGCTCACTCAACTGGTTAGGACGTGGAGTGATGGTCATGTCTCCATCAGGTCTGAAAGTCACTTGCCACTGGGCCCTGGGCCCGGGTTCACCTGGCTCCAGGCAGACGTGGAAGCCACGCCCTCCTGCGCCTGCTTCCCATGCCTGTAGCCAGCACTGCGCAGGGAAGTAGCGCTGGACCAGCGCGCGCTGCAGGGCCTCCCCGCCATCTGCTTCTTCCTGCGTCTGCAGGGCCACCATGAGCCCGCACTGCCGGCCGGGGCCAGCTCGGTGGCCGAAGTGGGCAGCTGTATCCAGCAGCAAGGCGGCCAGGTAGGCGGCCTCCTGGCACCCTGGATCTTCCACCAGGTACTCCTCCAGTCCGTCAAGCAGCAGAAGTGAGGGGACCGGGCCCATGGCCTCATGGGCAGAGCACAGGAACCGGAGCAGCTCTTGCATTGAGGGCGGATACTGGAAGCGAATCTTCTAGAACATTCAGAAACAAAAGGCCAGATTCAACACAGGAGCCAGAGTCCCCATAGTGGCAGCTCTGCTTCTATTCCTCCACCCCCACCCTAGCCCACCCCACCGCTGCCACTAGGGCTGGAACCCAGGTGTTTACATTAAGCTCCATGCCTAGCCCTTCTCATGTTTACTTTTTTGAGTTAGGGTCTTGCTGAGTTACTAAATTGCCCAGGCTGGCCTTGAACTTTCCATTCTCCTGCCTCAGCCTCCCTGAGTGCTGGGACTGCAAACTGGGGCCACCAGACCCTGCCCGAGTCCTACTTCTTTGCATCATTTTCGGGCTAGGCTCTGATTTGGTATAGATCTGGCTCCAGGGTGAATAGTGGCTCAAAGCAGTAAATAGTCTACTCGTACCTTTTTTTTCCAGCACTTGCCACATTGGCGTCCTGACAGGCTCATTTTTCCCCCTAATTAGGGCAACCTTTTCACGGAAAACCTGCCCAACCTTGACTACTTGGCTCCACTGAACCCTTAACTTTTTTTTTTTTTTTTTTTTTTTTTTT
>PVKA01028003.1:0-29890 GCA_004027165.1 Ctenomys sociabilis
CCCAGCTCTTGGGAGGCTGTAAACAGGCAGATCACTATGAGTCTGATCTAGTAGTGAGACCCTGAGCACCCTGTAGTCCCTGCCCTAAAATATAAAAAATCCCAAAATTCTATTTAAGTCCCCACCCCATGACTGCATGCGGCTTTGGGGGGACAACTAGACACAAACGACACACTTATAAATACAGACCTAGAACAAGTGGATTCTGAACACTTCTATCTAGTCTCTTCATGAGAAAAACATGATGACTGCTCACTTCTCCTGACTGTCCCCAGAAGCCTGACATGTTTTAACCTGGCAAGTCAAAGTTTAATTCATTTTTATTATTTGCAGCATTTTGTTTCAGATCAAATTTATAGATATTTGCATGCATATATGAATTTATCCATATGTGTATGCATGCATGTTTATGAGCATGTGCACATGCACAGACATGTCATACATGTTGGTACATGTGTGAACGCATGTGTTTATACATGTATGCATGCGTGCAATTTTCTCTTGTGTATGTGCTTATGTGCATATCTGTGCCCATAAGCACCTATGTGTGTGGTGCTGGAGACTGAACCCCGGGCCGCACAGGTGTGAGGCTAGCATTTTTACCCCAGAGCCACCCCTCCAGCCCCTAATTGTTACCTGCTCAGGTCCATTCTCTGGCTCCCTTGGGGCAGACGTGTGTCAGGTGTTCCGCATACACTTCCCCACTGCCTCACGTGTAGCTCTGGTGACCTCTGTTTCCCTCTGGGTTAAAGATGGGGTGGAGTCTGACATCCTCACCCCTGAGCAGCTCTGTTCTGAACACTGTAAGCCAATCCTCAGCTCTGTGGGTTTACAGCCAAGAGGCAACACTCACTTGCACAAGACAGTGAGTTAGGACTTCCACCTGGATAACTACAGAATAAAACATATAATACTGATGCCCTGAGATGTCGAAAGCAGTCTGGAACAGCAAGAGAAACCCGCGCAGGTGAGGCTGCTTGGGTGTGGACAGTAACTGAATTTCTCTTTCCTGGCCTGTCCACCAGCCTCCTCCCTGGCTTCTTGAGATTCATGTAGGCACCATGATATATCCACATGACATTTGGTCAAGTTTCCTTACTACAATCCCTGCACATCTACTCCATGCTCTTAGAGTTCAATTTAAAATCCTAAAAGTCCCAGCAAATTCCAGCAGATCAGCCCTCTGCCTATATCTTGTTTCACCAGGCCCCCTCTTTCCTTCCCTTGCCCCTCTCTCCCCTCACCCCTTTTCTATTATAACTTACAGTGGAGCCCAGGCTGGCCTTGAACTTGTGGGGCTCCTTCTGCCTACGCCTCCTGCTTGCTGGGATTACATCACTCAGCCACACTGCCCTTCCTGCAGTTCCTGCATTGTTGAGGATGCAGCCTGCTGCAGGGCTTTGCATGTACTGTTCCTGGGTGCTCTCCTTCACCCTTTTCCTTTTCCTCCTTTTCAAACCTGTTTCTTTCTCAGAGCCTTACAGTGCTCCTATAGAACCTCTAAAGTACATCCTGCATCCATCTAGACTCTCGGAGATCACAGACTGCGGGGAAGCATGCAGGAATTTTCTTAGGGGTGTCGATGGGTGCTTCTAGATCCAAGAGGAAGTGGCAGGAAGGCCTGCTGTGTACTCTAGGACCAACTCAGCAGGCCCACGGGGCAGGGCCTTGGAACCCAAGGTGTCCCAGACTTGAATGTCAATGCCTTGTGCTGCGCCAGCCCTGGTGACCCATCTCCTGTTGGCAATGGTTGCAGAGCCAGGCAGCAGCTCCCAGGCTACTGTGTTTGTGGTGATTGGAGGCTAGGGGTGCTCACCCACGCAAGGTGCTGGCCACTCTCTCTCCTGGCCCACGGTGCCCACAGAGCTTCAGTGTCTGTGAAGCCATCTCTGCCATCATCACATGCTGGCCTGCAGCATACAGAGCACTATCCTTGCTAGGTGTTCTGTGAAGACCTGCTGGGCAAATCTTATCTCAGTATTCAAGGTGCTTAAGGAGAGGTGCTATAGTATACAAAAACAAAACAAAATGAAACAAAAACAAAAACAACAAAACAAAACAACAGCAAAAGAAAGCAAAAAACCCACCTATGGTGCAATATATATCCAGAGTAGAGCCTACTATGAAAAAAGATCTCAAAGTGTGAGCTAGGATACAATTGTTAGCTTTCATGAACTCTCTGGTGATAAGATTACATCAATGGATGGATGGATGGATGGATGGATGGATGGATGGATGGATGGATGGATGGATAGATGGATGGACAAATGAATGAACAAATGAGTGAATGAGTGAGTGAATGAGGGAAATCCTCCCCCTAGGAGGAGCTTCAGATGCCAGCCTGTGCCACCCCCTCCTGGGTCAGCACAGCTGAAGGCAGGAAGCCTTCCTCCTCTTTTCCCCAGTAGAGCAGGCTTCCACTCTTTGGTTATAGAGTGTTTGGATCCATAGAGAACTCTATTATTTTTAAAAATTACTTTGTTGTTTCTACTAGTCCCTGCTTGCAGCACACGAGGATCTCACCCTTCACAGGGAGTGGCACATGCACACAGCTCACCTTCATCCTCCATGCAGCTGCTCCCTCCTGCGCCTCTTGGTCAGGCATCTATTCCTGAAAGCAATTCAGAGGAAGCGGGTGTGGTGATGAGCACGCATAGCTCTAGCACTCTGGGAGGCCGAGGCAGGAGGACTGCAAGTTTCAGACTAACCCAGTTAATTTAGTGACTTAGTGAGAACCTGTCTCAGAAGATAAAAGCACTAAACCCTAAACTCACTCTAAAAGATAAAGTCTGTGTAAAGAGAGACAGACAGACAGACAGACCGACAAACAAGAATGTATCTCAGTGAAAAGACCATGGATTCAATCCCCGTACTGTAAATAAATGTATTAATCAAATTAACTGATGTTTTTGAAGGGCTGGGGACGCCGTTGCTATGCGCCTGGGCTCCCTTCCCCTCCCCTCCGCTCCCCTCCTGGGTCTGACAGCTTTGGGCTGTGCCTCACCCTCCCAGACTGCACCTTCGCCATCTGGCCAAGGAAGCAGCTGGCTCTACTCTGAAGTCACTATTCCTTTTTCTTTTCAAATAATCAAATCAACTTTGATTATTATATGTTCTACGTTTGTCTGCTTTCAAATTTTTAAAACAAGACTTGTAGCACACTCATTTCAAAATTCTGCCTCCTTTTCTACTTTTTCTGATATCTCTGTCACTTCAAGGAAACAATTTTTGTCTTAAATCAGTCTTTCTTGCATATCTTTGTTTCATTAATTTCCATTTTTATCCTAATATCTTTCTAGTTCCTCTGGGCTAAGTCTGCCATTTTTCTGAGTGGGCTGCCTGCTCTGCTCCCTGTAGTCTGCCCTTTTTTTCCTTTCCGTGTGGTCAGGGAAGGCTGTCAAGTGATCCCCAAGTCCTGTATCTGCACCCTGACGTGTGCTACGTACTTATTACCAAGTTCCAATTTTCGAAACATGTAAGAGTTAGTCTTTCCCTTGCAAATACTTAGAAGAGTGTCACATTGTGCCAAGTGTAGCATTTAAATTTAATTACTTTTGGTGCTGAGTTGGCGATTTAAGTAGTGGTCCGAGAATCTCACCTGTTTGCCGAGTTCTGCAAAGGTGTAGTCTCTCATTGCGACCTGGCCCATGGCCTGTTCTCCAGTGTGTCAAGGATGCTTATGAGAGAATATTGGTTTGTTTTTAAAAATGCAGTTTGAAAGTATTTGTCTGAAGGTGGAATTAAATCACTTCCTTCACTTCAAATTTCAGATATGTAAAATGAATTTGTCCTATAGCGTCCTTATTTCTCCTTTTACCTCACTCATCAGTATTTCTTTTTTCCATTATTTTCCTCTAGGGATTTTCTAGAGCAGCACTTCTCAAGCTTACTGTTCTCAGAATCCTTTTAACACTCAAATTATTGAAGAGAGTTGTGTTTGAGTTTGTGTTTGTGTGGATTATATCAACAAACATGTTAGAAGTTGCAAAAAAAATTTAAAATTTTCTATTTCTGATTCAACTAAAATAATTCTCAACTCATTGCATGTTAATATGAAAAACAGAATAAATTTCCAAAACAAAAAATTCAGTGAGAACGGTTTTATATTTCCACTTTTACAATTCTCTGTAATGCCAGGCTTACCAGATTACTGCTGGATTCTCATGTTTGCTTCTTCATTCAATCTGCTGGGAAACATCTTTTGTTTAGAGAATCTGCTTCACACAGATTCTCTAACCAAAAACATTGGAAAAATATTTTCAAAGCCTTTCAGATGATTGTGGAGATTCTTTGATACTGCACCCAGATTCAACAAGAGATGGTTTTTAATGGTCACTCTCAGTGTGGGAACTGAAGTCACACTGCCACGCTGGGATCCTTAGACCTGTCTTCTATTTGCACAGACGTTTCCTAACCTGTGTGTGATTCCATAATATCAGGCATTGGCATTGGTAAATATTAATGAACTATTTACCCAGATCTCCCCAATATTAACATTTTTCTTGATACATTAATAAAAATTCACTCCCATTAATGTCTCTATAACCTCATAGAAAAAGAAATATTAAGAAATTGTCAGTGGAGGTGGATGCAAGTTTTCAAATATTCTATATGCTGCTTGAAAGTTCAACTCATCACCCGCAACAAAGCTGGTGGTTGCTCTCCTCAAAGTGATGGACTGACAGTTGGTTTATGTTTGAGAAAATGTTGGCCAAACGCCCCGGTCTGAGCTGGTAGGTTGTCAGTGTGTTGTTCCACTGCGTGAAAATGAAGTTCCCTCAGAAAAACATGGCCTTTAGCTTCAACTCCAACAACGCGGTCCAAGTGCTGCGTGTGACCACCCGCTGGCACGCGCAAGCTAAGCGTGGCCCCGAGGTGTGAGATTACTGAAGCTCCACTTCACACTGCGTCATCCCGGACATTTGCACGTGAAGCTGAAAGCTGTTTGCTTTAATGTTGAGTGCATGGCAAGAAAAACAGTGTGTCAAATGCAATGTTTGACAGTTTGCTGCCACCACAGGAGACAGGAATGTCTACCCCAGCAGCCCAGGGCCACCACTGTGAGTGTTGCAGTGAGCAAGGCTACCGTGTACCACCAGTACTGTGAAAGCAGTTTTTTCACCACAGAGCCCTGAAAATATCTAAGGGCCCTTTATAGGGGCCTGCCACTGTGCTAGGAGAACTGCAGCTCTATCTCCAGGAATTGTTACAACTGAATTTTCAACCATTTAGTTTATATTTTTCTGTCAGCATTGGGAATTGCTCATTATCTATCACTCTTTTTTCATGCAAAGCAAACTCTTCTACATAGTTTCTCAGTGATTATGCTCCTACCACTTTGCTTTTGTACCAGGAAGTGAACTCAGGGCCTTGTGCTTGCCAGGCAGGCACTGTGCCACTGAGCTACATCCCCAGCCTTTACTTCTGTCACTTCTTACACATTTCACTTGTGCTTGTCATTCTGTTTCAGAATTGTTTCTGGCATAAACTTTATTTCCATGATCTGAAATTAGTTACCTTAATTTAAGCTTTTGCTGGTTTGGTTGATAGTCTCCAGTAGTTGTACTGGCTTTCTCTCCTGTCCATGCTTGCATTTGTTTTTCCCACTTTGAATCATGGAAAATTCTTCCAAAAAGAGTAGATGAGTAATTCTTAAATTCTTCGATGACCAATCCTATCTTTTTTTAATTGGTCTTTTGGTATATCTAAAAGTCCATGTTCGAATCTCTTTTATCTCTTGTAGTATTTAGGGATATAGATAAAAAGTATATTTGCTTATTATTTCTTCTTCTGTTGAAATTTGTGTTCTTTTCAAGTATGTGGGGCATTTATTAAATTTTAACAGAAGTGTTACCAGGACATAAGAAAATGTATTTTATTATTATTACTAGTTTCAGTAACTTAGGGTCCTTGATTCTTAAAACCCAAGTTTTTCTAATGATGGAAAACATTTTCTGGTTTTGTTTTGTTTTTTTTTTTCAGAATCCGGGATTGAACTCAGGCCCTTGCACTGCCAGGGAAGCACTTATTCTATTAAGCCATCTCCCTGGCCCCATTTTCTTGTATTTTTAAAAATTCTTTGTTTATCCCTTTCTACCTTCCTCATTGCTTCTGTGACTCTTGTTAAAAGAATATGATACTCTCGAACCATTCTGTGTGCTTTTTAACTTTGTTGCATGATTTATTTGTTTAAAAATTGGATCAGGGGCTGGGGAGACAGCTCAGCAGTCTAATCACCTGCCTGGCAAGAAAAACACCACATACCATGCCAATCCTAGAACTCCAGGCAAAATGAACTGACCACTGAAACCGGGCCTGGTGGCATACGACTATAATCCCAGCACTGGGGAGGCACACACAGGAAGATCACCATGAGTCCAAGCTGCAGAGTGAGACCCTATACCAAATAAATAAATAGAAGTTTTTTTTTTTTTTTAAAGAGTTTAAAAATTGGATCAGAAGCGAGATTTAGGGAAGTATACCCATAATCCCAGCCACTAGGGAGGCTGAATCAGGCAGCTCACAAGTTTTAAGGTCAGCCTGGGCAAGACTCTGTCTAAGAAAGTTTTTTAAAGGACTTGGGGTATGCAACTCAATGGTAACATTTTCCTAGTATACATCAAGGCATTGGGTTCAATATCCAGTACCATCAAAAAGCAGAACTGGAGTCAGGCATGGGGTGAATACCTACAATCCCAGTTCCAGAAGGGTGAGGCAGGAAGACCACAAGCTTGATCCTGGTCTGTCTCAAACCTAGCCAGATCCTGTTTCAAAATTAAAAACAAATAAGAACAACAGCAAAACAAACACATGCTGAAGATGTACATAATTTCATAGGAAGGCCTCAGATTCAATTCTTAGTACTGCAAAATAAACTTGAAGCTGGACAGGGGTTGGGGATGTAGCTGAGTGGTGGAGTGCTTGAGTAGCATGTGCTGACTTTCCTATATATGCAAAGTTTCATTTTCATTTAAATAAGTATACGACTTGTGGTTATTTTGTTCCTAAGAGCTGGAGCTTGCCTTGTGGATGCTGTAATTTTAAGAAGCATTTTCTGTCTCCAACATTAATATTTTACTCCTGAATAAGCTGTTTTGCTCATCTTAGGCTTCTGTCTTCTCTGTCAGGTTTCCTCAGTCTAGTGGGTCTTACTGCTCATCCAGAAAATGGAGAGCTACCAGGGTCTCCTTGAAGCGAGGGCAGAGGTTTAGCAGAGTGGTATGCTTCCTCTTCCACAGAGAGCTCAGTGGTACCTGGGGGTCTCCTCTGCAAGTGTTCAAGGGACAAGCTTAACCCTGGACAGGTTAGGTGAATTTTCTTTTGTCTTATTTTTTGAAAATTCTCTCAATTTTTGTTTCTGTGACATGGTCTCACTATCCAGCCCAGGCTGGCCTCGAGTGTGTGGGATCCTCCTGCTTTGACCTCTGTGGTGCCGGGATTGCAGGTATGCACCTCCCTGCCTGGCTTCTGTTGTTTTAAACTAAAGTGCTTTCTTTTCTCATTATGGTAGTTTGAGGCTGCATGAGGCGTTTTACCAAGTTATGTCTCTTTCTGGCCCTAGGACCCCGCACAGGCAGACTCCTCTGTATCTAAGAGATGATGTTTATCTACTTCCCAAATACACTGTGCAGGGAACCTGTGCAGCTGCAAGCCTCACTCACGACTCTGGCATGGTTTTTGAGCTCAAAGGGAAAAAGTCTCCAATTATGTATTCACTTTTCCTGCACCTGAGCAGGGCTCAGACTTCCCAATTCGGGCTTCTCTTCCATCCCAATCTCTTCATTCTTTATCTTCCAGAACTGCTCCAAGATTTCTCTTTTCTCTGTTGCCTACAAGCATTAGTGACAAACATGTGAGACCATCCTGGAGTGAAGTTTATTGTGCGCTTGGAAACTATCTTTGTGCTTTTTTCCTGCTGCTTGAGATTTGGGCAATGTAAGTCCCTCAGAGAAAAAATCTGAAAGCTAATTTGATTATAAAATACATTTTTCCTTCAAAAATCATATTTCTGCTTCTTAAGTATAATGTTGCACTTCTTTTTCACCACTGCGTGTGTGTGGGGGCGTGTGTATGCGTGTGCGGACACATGTGGTTACCTGAGACTGAATGTATGATCTTCACACTGATCTACTGCTCCAGCTCTTTCAGCTTATTTTTTATTTTGAGGAGGGATTTGGTAAATTGCCAAGTTACCCAGGTGAGTTTTGAACTTTTGACCCTCTTGCTTTAACCTCCCTGAGTTCTGGGATTCTAGGTATATACTGCCACACCCAGCTCACATTATTTAACTTACACTTCTGTTATATGAATAACATGTTAATATTTTTCCAAACAACATTTCAAAACAGATGGTCCCTAGTTATGTTAAACCAGGATGAATAAGACTACAGATTACCTCACATTATTCATTCAAGTAATGTGTGTTGTCTTTCTGATTTGTGCCCTCTAGAATGTTCCAGGATCTTAGAATTCTACAAATAATTTAAACAAATGACCTCTTTCTCCAGGGAACTTACAAATTTTGCCTCTTTCCACAATTTCTTTATTACTTTAACTTTGGACACCATCTTGATTACTTTTGTGTTAAAACAGACTGTTGTCTGTTGTGTCCAATGTACTTCCTAGGGCTTCCTTGCTTAACTTTTTCTTCCCTGTTGGGAAAATAGAGTCAACAGTCAGTGAGACACACCTAAGAGTGCATGCACTGGAGTGCAACCCAGGCTGTCGCTGATGGCCACACAACTCGGGCAAGGGGCAGCGTGGTTTCCTCAGCTGTAGAAAGGCATGAAACCCACATGCGATGTGGAGGTGACTTTAAGGAATATGTGATTTAATCCATTAAGGTGCTTGGAGCATGCTGCCATGCACTGGGTGCTCTGTTAGCAGAAGGACCTAACTGAAGGCTGTCTCAAAAGGGAAGGGATGAAGGACCTTTTGCTTGATGAGCACAGTGGTTACCTGGGCGTCCACGCTGTGTACGTGGTGTGCCCTCCTTCCAAGCTTGCTGTGGGGCAGCACACCACTCATCCAGTGTGAAACAAAGGAGAAGGAAGTGCATAAAATCCACCGGTGTTCACTGTTAGTGTTTGGATTTTCACTTCCCGGATACACATTAACCAATCTTAGTCTTTTCGTTTAAAAGTTCTTTTCTCTTAATTTTTCTCCCAATTCCATTGAGATATCTTTCTCCTTAGAATTTGTTTCTAGTGGTTGATGTACGTTTTCTGGATCTCCTCAGCCATATTCTTAATCCTCTTTTCTGGATTACTTAGTGCAAGCTGGATTATATTAGCAAGGCTGGAGAGAGAGAGGAGAGAGGTTACACTTCAGAGATTGGAATAATTTGCAACATGTGCACCTCCCACGGATCTAGCTTAATTTCCATAGACAACTTTTATTTTACAGCTTATTACTTTTTTAAAAGCTATGCATTTTCCAGTGCAGAGCATCATAATATTTTCTTCAAATTGATCGAGTCCTCTCTCCTAGAACACAGGCACCATTGACATGAAGATTATCACTCACAAGAGGCTTCTCCTGGATTCATTTCATTTCCCCAACTCTTACACAGATAGGTCAAAGGCAAACAGCTAGGGCCAGTGAGGACAGCAGCAAGGGGAAAATCTTCCCAGTAAATTATGACCCTACTTCTAATGTGGAACACGTCTCCTCTCTCATCTCCTCTCTCCTGTGATGCCCTCTACCAAGATATTATGCAGAGTAGCCAAATGCAAAATGCTAGCATCTTTGGCTTTCAAATTGAGACATGAACCCCAGCTCAGATAGTTGGTTTTCTAGTTTCCATTTGAAATGGTTTTCCATTTGAAAATCTTATCCTGTTAATGAAAAAGATGCCAAGATGCTAAGAGAAAAATAGTGTGATTTTGCTTCTCAGTTTAGGGTCTGAATATGGCCAGTTTTTGTCCAACTTGAGTCGATTATCTGTCAATGATCTGCTACAGGAAATTGAAGTAGACAGAGACCAAATCTTAAGGGCAGAAGGCATCGAATACAATTTATTTTGAAAATAGAAGACATGAGGTCAAGATAAAGGCTGTGTGGGGTGGGATAGGAAAGTAAGGCACAGTGGAAGGCAAGAAACCCTGAGAATTATATAAAAGCTTCTCTACTTCTGTCCTGGGTAGAAAGGCTTTTCTCTAAAGGAGGATGGTGCTAAGCGTGATGAGCAAAAGTGTAAGAAAGGAATCTGGAACACCTTCACCCATTTCATCCTGCACTTGAGCTGCTGCTGGGCTGCATGTGGGCATGCGGGGCTCCCTAACTGTAGCTCTCACAAAGGGGAACGGAAGAAGGAGCTGTGGTGGTGCACAGATGGTGGTCTGCATCAGAGGAGAGAATAGGGAGGAAGGAAGGAGGAAGGTACCTTGACAGAGCCAATGCTTGTTAAAGTTACAGTCCCACTGCCCAAGCCCTCTGTAACTACAGCCAATTTCATACACAAGCCTTGAACTGATTTGTGTAAAGTATAGCTCTTCCCCTGATATTTTAAGCCCTGCCCACAACATCAACAACACTCCATCCAGTCCCCCAGGAAATGTTCCATTCCTTGATTGAATAAACCTTCACTGAGAACCAAGGGAGGGGCACACTGGGCTCAGGGTGTAGCCCAGCGCCTAAGCTCAGAGGCAGACAGCCACACGGCACACAGCACATAGCATGCAGCACACAGCACGAAGCACACAGCACCCAGCACAGAACATATGCCGTGGGGCTGTGGGCACTGCCCAGCAAGTGCCTGCTCCACTTCCTCCCCAGTACTGCAAAACAAATATACATGTAAGAGGTGACAGTATGGGTGGCAAGAAAACAGTAGATGCATCTGAAGATTTGGAAACTGCTGGGCGGGGTCGATTGCTGCGTTAAACTGAAGTTTGGTCATCTCACTGGGGCAGCTGTGGCAAAGGCCTAGAGGAGCTGAGAGCCGAGGGCCCTAAGGGGACATTCCGGAAGAGGAGACAGCTGGAGCCAAGGCTGGAAGGCAGAGCATGGGGACCAGTAAGACAGAGTCACAGGGAACTACAGAGGGGCTGGGGAGGAGGGGAGAGGAGATCCAAGGTGCCTGGTGGACCCTTGCAACAACCTTGCCATTTACTTCTTTAATTTTTATTTCTTGAGGTGCTGGGGATTGGACCCAGGACATTTACCCTGAGCTACATCCCCAGCCCTTTTCAAAATGTTTAATTTTCAGATGGCATTTTGCTCCATTGCCTGGGTTGGGCTCAAGCTTGCCGTCCTCCTGCCTCAGCCTCCTAGAGTGCTGGATTAGGGTGTGCCTAGTCACAGGTGACTCCTCGGTTTCTCTGAGGCAATTGGTAGTCCCTCTGGGACTGTGCGTGGTGTAGATGGTGGTGTGAAGGGGTTTCTCTTGGGGCTGTTTTGTAGCCAGGGAGGAGGTACAGTGGTAAATGCAGGGAGGTTGACAAGAGGCCGTGCTCAGTACTGCTGTGTAACATGTTGTCCCAGCACTTGGCAGCTAGACAAGAAGCATTTTCTCACACTGAGAACTGTGAAATTCACTGATCTATGAGCCATCTGGGGGCAACTTATCTGAGCGCTTCTGGCTCTAGGTCTCCCTAGGTTGTTACCTAGGGCTATCTTTCACACGAGCTGTGTGTCTGGCCAGAGCAGCTTGACGTTTATGGCCATGGGTGTCAGCTCCATTTCTCACGGGCGCTGGTCAAGGCTATTGTTTCCCTAAAAGTAGGAACAGTAGGCGGTACGTTCACTTCAGCCACATCCAGGTGACTGTGGGTCAGTCCCAGAGCAGTGTATCAGTGGACTCCGAGGGTGTAGACCCTGGGAGGGCGCGGGGGATGCTGCTGTGCAGCAGATGCGAGAATCCAAAAACAAAGTGGAAGGGCTTGCCCCAGAGTGCTGGCAGTCCAGGTGCTAGAAGGGGTCAGATTCTCAAGCCGTAGCACAGGGAGAACTCATGTGACCTTCTGAGGAGGCACAAAAAAGTGAAGAACCGCAGTGTGTCCAAATGTTGCAGCATGAAGCCTGGAGCTGCTGCAAGCTGAGACCCGGAAGTGAGGTGGGGCAGCCCTGGGTGATGAGGAGGTGATTGGCTTCCTGCATCATCTTGTCCTTCTCCTCATGGCCCAGGTAGTGGGTGTGCATCTGTGCCTAGCTCTCTGATGGTTATGTGCATATCTCTTAACTCATGTGGCAATTGGTCCACACAGGAGGAAGCAGAGGTTCACATACAGGACTAGTAAAGATCCAGGTCTGGCACGGGGGCCTGGACCATGCCCTGTGGATCATTTTCTGCAAATGGTCTGGTGCCTTTTTTTTTTTTTTTTTTGGTGGAACCGGGGATTGAGCTCAGGCCCTTCTACTTGCCAGAGAAGTGCGTATTCCACTGAGCCATCTCCCTGGCCCGGGTCTGGTGCCTTTGTAAGGGCCTACCGATGTTCGTGACACATGACTGCCAGTGGAGATGTTTAGGTGTGGGGAGATGCGTCCTGTGTGTGTGTGTCTGGTGGGGGGGTTGTGTGCGTGTGAGACTGCACCTGGGAATGGGGTGGACATGGGTATTTCTGGAAGGAAGCCAAAAGCAAAGTGAGGGAAGAGTATCTGTGGGTCTCAGAATGAGGCTAGGCAGGGTGGGAATTCAAAGCCGGGCAAAGGCTGTGGACCTCAGGGAGCTGCTAGGGTTCGACTCAGTGGAATGCCACTGTCTTGGGTCCTGGGGGCTCCAACAGCAGCCTGACAGTTTGTGTGCAGTCAGCAGCCTTTGCACAGCAAAAATTAAGTGTGAGATCATGAAATTGATGATGCACATGCTGGAGGAGCTCTTGGCAAGGGAAAATCTAAGTGTAGTGAAAATTCTGGACCATATTTTAGAGGATGGGACTTGGCAGCTAGATTTAGAGAAGAGTGGTGGTGTCAGAAAGATTTCAGGGAAGAGAGCAGTTAGCAAATCTTGGGGAGGTGAGAATAGGGATTTCAGAAAAATGCAAAGAAAACAGCTCAAGTCTTTATATTAGCAAATAAAGGAAAATAAATTTTGAGAAGTCAGAGGGAGATAACAGGGCCTTCTATGTCTGGTGGAAGGAGGAGTTTGGATTTAGTTATAGGTAACTTCAAGTCATAAGACAGCTTTAGAAACTTATGTGCCACAGTATTTATTCCATGGGATTTCCATATGGATTAAGGAGGGAAATAGAAGGACAGGGATCAGTTGAACACACATGAAGAGCTAAGGCAAGAGTACACTAGGTAGGGTGACTGATTTCATAGAAGTGACTCTGTGTTGTTTAGAGGGTGAGGATGGTGTGTGCTAAGCTTTCTGTGCTTCTTCCCAGGTAAGCACTGCACACGTGTGAGTCCTGTCAATGCTCAGCGCACAGGAGGGCTGTCGCCTGCAGAGAGCTCTGGAGCCTCTGTTGACTGAGGGGCTGGCATCTTAGTCCTGTGGGTGCTCTATCTCTTTCAGTACTTCATTTCCCAATCTTGCACCCCACATCTACAAAAAAAGTTGCTAGGTCAAGAAAACAAATGATTTTGAGAAAATACAGAGATGTATGATCTAAGTACAGCCTTAGCCTTACTGTGACATATGCAGCATTTACCTACATTTTTCTCCAAAGAAGGAATTAGGGATCAAGTTTCCAGTTGTCCAAAGCTCCATGTCCAGGGCTACGCAGGACACAGCATGCCAGAAGCTAAGCGGCCAAGTAGAACTGGCTTTCCCAATGAGCAGTGATGAAACAGCTTCAGGAAGTGCTCCTAACTTAGGCAAAACCTGCTATGGGAAACTTGCCTTTCTTTACAGGACAACATTTTTGCTCAGTGTAGTAGAGAGATTGTTTTGTTTTTATTAAACCAAACTTTACTCAACAGTGCTCAATACCAGAGAGATTATGATCTGGGGGGACAATATCTAAAACCATCACATCATTAAAAGGGAGGGCACCAAGAAATGGCCAGTGAATTATGGCTTCCCAGGACCTTTTCTTCTGTGCATTATATGATGATTCATCCATCGCTGTATCACTGAGGAAAGGCTGGTCAATTTCCTAGGTCCATAGGTGAACATCTGTACCTGGAGCAGAGGAAGTCAGGAGTCCAGGATACCCCAAAGGAGGGAGTAGAGATTCTGAGGAGGACTCTGGAACACTCTCCACAGAAGTAGGACACCACTCAGTGGAAATCAAGACTTGGCTGTGGTCCCTCAGCATGGGCTTTTTGCTGAACTTCTGGGAGTTTGCCAATGTGTAATGAACACTCCTCTCTCCTAGCCATGTGTACTTCCCTCGGACATGGGAGAGAGCAAAATCCTCCTCTCCAGGTTCTCGAGTTACTAGAAGTTAGACATCCCATCTTTTGTCTTTATGATGGTGCAAAAGCGATGCATAGGTGGTAGAACCTGTGCTTTGCAGCTTGAATCTGGGTCTTTCCCTAAGTCCCAGGTCCTCTGTAGAACTGGGCAATTTAAGAAGTACGTGTGATGACCTGGGCCCGTGGGCCACCGTTTCTGCTTCTGAGCACCATTTCTCTCTAAATGAAGGGTATAGGCCAGTATCAAGGTAACTAACTGAACAACTACCAAGGGACAAGGGTGGCACCCTCAGAATCTGCACCTCCCACCCCTCCCTGCCTCTCCCCTGAGGCCTCACTTCTGCCTAGGGAGGCTTCTGAGCCCACCCGCATTCCCTCTTGGCGCTTCCAACCCCTGGGGTTAGCAATTGCATATAGTGTGGAAGTGCTGTTTCGCCTTTAGATTATGATATGTAAATCTTTTCAGCAGGCTTTTTGAAATAAATGAAAAAATGTGCTCTATTGTAAGAAATCTTTGTTACTCTGAACCACCACATGGACTCTTTCTTCACTTGAAGAAATACTCTGAGCACCTCCTGTCTGTGTAGACACCCTGCACCCTCCGCATGCCTCCCTGCACTGCCTTGTGGGGGGTGGCTCTGTCTCCAGCCATCTGGGGTTATGGACACTGTCTGTCTCCGGACACTGTCTGTCTCCGGCAGCTTCCCACATTTACCGTCAGCCACCTGTTGGGCTCTCAGTAAACACTTACGGATCCCTGCTAAATGAATGACTCTGGTTTCCCTTTAGTTAATGATTATCTTTAGCACTTTTCAATGAAAGGCAACTTTGCCAAAAATTGATACACACACAAACTGTCGGAACACAGAACTGCAGTGGTAGAGATGCCTGTTATTTGCATAGTGCTGTGCAATTCATGGGGCCCTATTTTATTTGATTTCATGGGGAGGAAAGTATGGTGGGCATTGCTATCTCTGTCTGAGGTGGGTGAAGCTGAAGCAGCTCCCTGCACTGTGCAAGACAGAGCGGGACTCACTTCCATGGCCCGGGCCCCTCCGTGGCATCACACTGCCAGTGGTCAGTGAGCTCTTTGATTGCGGTTTTTCTCATTTATTCCAAGAAACCTGATTATACGCTTTTAATCCAATTCATTTGCAACTGGGTCAGTGTTCTCTCTTTCTTCCTCACTGGTTCCACCACACAACTGGCACAAAGAGCTCAAGCCAGAGGCCTAAAGACCATCTAGCCTAGAATTCCACTCGGCTAGGTGTGTATTTCTCACCGCAAATAGATCTCGCAGCCCCAGTGTCATTATGCGCACTGACAGCCTGCATCCCCCCCCCCCCACTACACATGGGGCCTTCAGCTCTTCACTGAAGGTTCATGCCTGTTTGCAGCTATGTGCAAGCTCCGAAGGAGCACCAACCAAGGGATCCCCAAAGGGTTGGTGGCTGAGCTCCCTCAGGTCACTGCTGCCATTGTCTGCATAGGCCTGTAGCTTGTCCATGCTAGCTTCTGTGTGCCGGACTACGTGTTCCAGGACAACATCTCGTTGTTCCGTTTTGGTTCCATTTCAATGCATAAAGCAAAGGATCAGGAAATGAGTGCCAAAGCTTCTCCTGGTTCTTTCCCTTGACCTCTCCATAACTGTCTTGGACACTGGTACTTGAGTCATTACTGTGCCCACATGACAGCATGACCCTCCTTGTCCTGTGCCACTTTACCCAGCCCCTTTCTGTCCCTACTGGAAGTTGTCCAGATATGCACCACTTTCTCCAGATGGGCTCTGAAACCTAGTGCTTCTCTGTGGACCAGACAGAGGCTGAACCCTACTCATACAGAGAGGATTTGGAGTCTGTGTCATCACCCTGCTGCGTAGCCTCACAGGGGAGTATTATCTGTAGGCAAGGGATAGCGTTTGCCATGCAGTTTATGTTGCTTTTTAAATTAAGACACACTTTGCTACACTTCCATACATATACTAGATAAGTACAATTTTAATAATTAACATTGATTTCATTTCATGTTTGTATTTACTTATAATTAGAGTTCAGCTACATAAAACCTCTCTCAGGTTCTGTTCTAGTACTTACCAATGAAGAATAATGAAATAAAGTTATTTGGAGTAGAAAGCCAAGCTTGAAGAGGACCAATGTATACTATTTATACTACTTTTAAAATACTATTAAATGCCTTAGTGGATAAATAAATCAGTGGCTGTAGAAGTGCAGCATGACAGTTGTGTTAGTCTTAATGTCTCTTCCTCTTCCCCCATTCTGGGAACTATAAGTCAGTGTTTGGAACCAGGGAAAGTGTGGATTTTGTGTTTGTTTTGAGCCAGGATCTCACTGTGCAATTCAGGCTGGCCTAAGCAACTATGTGTCCAAGGCTGGGCTCCAACTTACACCCGACCTCCTGCCTCAGCCTCTGAGGTGCTGGGATGACACACACGTTACCGCTCTGGGCCTCGTACAGTGTAGATTTGTGGGGGGAAACAGTCCCTGAAAATAAACCTCCCCTTTCTCTTATTTTCACAGTAATAAAAGACTTGTGGCCTTAGTGCCAATGCCTAGTGACCCTCCATTCAACACCCGAAGGGCTTACACCAGTGAGGATGAGGCCTGGAAGTCGTACCTGGAGAACCCTCTGACAGCGGCCACCAAGGCCATGATGAGCATCAATGGTGACGAGGACAGTGCTGCCGCCCTCGGCCTGCTCTACGACTACTACAAGGTGGGTCCTGCCCATCCGCCCATCTCCCTGTCTCTCTGGAGCTCAACTTTGCAGTCTGCCAAAGGGAGTTCTGGTTTGAGGATGGTTATTTTCTGTGCTTTTGCCCCCATGCACAAACACTATTCACCTATAAATCTTATTAACACCCTAATGCCAATATTTCCCTGATTTCACTTCTCACTTTATGGTTTATTTTAGGCCTGGCTGTACCATAACTTGAACTATTGCTTATCTGCTGGGTCTTTAGGTTGCCCCTGGAATTTTCAATTTTATAAGAAGCATTTAGGTACTCTAGATTTCTCAGTTTCATAAGGACTATTCCATGAGTGCTTGAGCGGAAGACTTGCCACAGCTCCAACCAGCACGGTCTCCATTGCTTCAAAGGGGAACTAAATTTTATTTTGAAAAGCCTTAAAGTAAGGTGACTATAACAGTAGAAAAAGCACCTGCCACACAGTACTTACAAAATGAGAGTATTGCAGAAAATCAAACAAGAAATAGTCAGTCTCAAGGACAAAGGACTGTGCTTGGTGTGACCTGCTCTCTTAGAGGTGTTGAAGGGTAAAAAATTTGACATGTATTTATGGAATGAGGAGATGATTCTTTGCTTTGGCTGTGAATACCTTTGATGGCACGAAGGCAAGGGTGCCTGTGTTGCCAAGTGGGCCCTGGACACTTATTCTGGTATCGGTAAGAACTGAATCACACCTCCCCTCTCTATCCTGGAAAAATCAGCATTGGGCAAAACCACCAAGAACAATTTCCCCTTTAGTGACTGTAGCTTTTACTGCCTATTGCCTTAAGTAAGATGATGAACAAGATGTGAGTGATAGGTGTGAGGGGCTCTAGGGAGTCCTTCCAGAATGCTTTAAGTGAGGATGCTGTGGACTTGGATAAATACGTCATTTATTGTCAGGAAGTATTGGTGAACTCCGTGAAGGGTGTTTTATGTCCTCTTGTTGGGAAGGCTGTCTTCCTCCTGTATCTAGGATCAGAACTGGCAAAAGATGACAGCCCTCTGAGGAAGATGGGGTACTTCCAACGTATCTTGATACAGCAAGAAGGGACTCTAACTTCAGGAGTGAAGGTTCTAGATGAAAGGATGTTTAAGGGCTTCACTGCGGAGAAGGAGTAACTTATACCTGAAAAAATAAGCATGAAAACTCCGTGTTCCATGTAGGCCCTTTTTCTTCTTTTCTGTTGGTGAGTGTTTTGTATTGTAAATCCTTTCTAGCTGAGGATCTCATTTGGAAAATAGGCAAAGTCCTAAGTGAGATGAAAATGTTCATCTCACTTAGGATGTGAGGATGGCACAGAATAGGATTTGTCAGACTGAACTGCCTGGTATCTTGGACCATGTCTTGAGGCTTAGCTCTTTACGGTTTTATCCTAGGAAAGAAATTCAGAAGTCAGTTTCCTTGATGAGATAAAAATAATCAAAAGCTGTCAGTGTTATGAATTTTAAAGTCCCTTAGCATGCCATAAAGTCACCCTGATTTAATCGCCATAACTTCTTTTTCTAACTTTTGTGTTAAATTAACATGTAAGTTCATTTTAATTAGGTCTTAAAGAAATGTGTTGATATATTTAGAAGGAATATATTCATCATATCCTTAAAAAATAAATGTTACGGTCATTTTAAAATGAACATACTTTCAGATACCTATAAATGATGGCATTGTCTTGATTAGTAAAAAATAATCTGAAGCAAACTTAACTAGTAATTAATTTACAGAAGCAATGTATTTTTATCTTCCATAGTTTCAGAGGAACTATCAGTAAATAGAATAATTAAGTATTAAAAGATATGGTACCTAGATTGTGTCTGTTCTTGAACATTTGCTATCATGTTAAAGAAAGCTGAAATACTACATTCTTTTTTTGAAATGCTATGTTCTGTAAATATTTTGAGACGCAAGGCAGGTACTTTCCATAAAACCTGAAATGTGGCCAAGTCAGTTTTTCTGTGGAGTCCAGGCCAAGTCTAGCAGAGTCAAACGGCTCCTTTTGTTTCACCAAAGAACTGTTTGTTTTGTTTTGTTTTTTGAAGCTTTTTAGTGCCTAAATGAACAATAGGTCTCATTTCCACGAAGACTGTGATCAGATGGTCATTCTCAGGCCTCTACTTTTCTAGGTGCTCGTAGGTTATGTGGGGGGGGGGAGAGTGGCAGTGGAGTTAGCTGCCCTGTGTAGATTGTTTTGTTTTGGTTTTTTTTCTATAACAAAGGGACACATTAATGAAAAAGAGTGAGTTTTTATTTTTGAGTCTAAACTTTGGGAAGTTATTGTAACAATGGCTATCATTATAATTTGAGTCTTACGGACCTGTCATACCTCTTTGGAAGTGGCAATTGAGTCTTCATACAGACGGCGTCTTTTCTCACTTTTGTCGTTGGTGTTTGTCTTAAGGATTGCTGGACCAGGGCTGGTGAGCAAGGGGTTGAAATTGGTCAGGAAGTGGCTCTGTCTTGGCATCTTGCAGGCAGGTTGGAGGGGTCTTAAGGTGCTGTGTCCCAGACAGGAGCTTGAGGGCTGCAGGGAACAGTGGCCTTGTCCCATCAAACCTATGAAAGTGCTTTATTTATGCTCTTTGTACAGTTCTTTAGAAACTCAGTGTGGTTCTTTAATCAACTTCCAAGTTTTTCACCTGCACTTTTAACAGTCACAAGATCATGAAACATCGTTTTATATTTTATAGTTCAGGCTACCAAATGAGATTTTGTAGGACAATCCCATTTCTTAATATCCCTTTCATTGCAGTATCTATTAAAAATGTTCTTATTTGAACCTATTTGAAAGAAGGTTGGGTTTTAAAATTGTGCAGGTAAAGCTTAATATGCTGCTTGCTAATTAGATAATATTTATTTAGAGAGACACTCTTGTAGATTGTTGCATAATTTGAGAGTTCAAAATGCTAGCACAGGTCTCTATCTAGTTGAGGTTACGTATCAATGACAATTCCAAAGTGTGACCTTCCCCTGAATTCTGTGTGTGATAGAAAAATATCCCAGATTTAATTGGTTACATATGTAGAAGTGTTCTGACATATCTTAGTCTGTTTCTGTCACTATAATTGGATAGCACAGTATGGTAATTTACAATGAACAGAAGTTGGTTTAGCTCATGATTCCACAAGCTGGGAGATCTAGTAGCATGGTACATTGGTACCTTGGTTCACAAATGCTTCTGTTCACGAACAATTTAGTGTGAAACAGAAGCGATCGGCAAAATTTTGCTTCTGTTCACAAATTTCACATTGGGTGGTGAACACAAATCAGCCATCAGAAATGAATTGAGTTTGTGAACTGAGTTACCTCCTTCTGACTTCATCATGACATGGCGAAGGATGTCACATAAAAAGTGTTCGAGAGCGGGTCTCTGTTCCTCTTGTAGAAAGATGCTGTCAGTGGGGCCCATCCCCATGCACTAATCTAATTTTTACTAGCTCCCAAGCAGTCTACCTTTAAACACTACTAACATGAATTTGGAGAGTAAGTTTTCAACATATGAATTCTGGAGTGATACATTCACACCACAGCAGCTCTTATAATCTTACTCAGTTTGTTTTTCCTGCAAGAGAGCTTGTGGTTTGTAATCATCTGATTCTAGCCCTAAAGAAGTGTTTCTGTTGTCGGTGGGTTCCTATCTCTCCAATTGATTGACCTGATATTGCTGGAAAGCATTTACTGGGTTCTCTGTCCATCCATCCATCCATTCACTATTTAGCTATAATTTTCCAGCAGTGGTGTTGGGCATTGTGGGGTAAGTTGGATACCCAAAGGCAGATTGTAACACTTCAGAGAAGTCATAGAAAGTCACAGTTCAGGGCAAACAGGTCCTGTAACCTCTAACCACAGGGCCTTGGAGGTAAGTGCTATTAAAGGGTGTGTTCTAGGAACAGTACATTGACTGGCAACCTCTGGAGAATCCATAAGCTTTCTACAGGAAGGAATGCCTTCTCTACCAGGGACAGGGAAAGCCTGTCGGGTGCAGGCAAAGAGAACATGTTAAGTAAAGGGAGGTGGAGAGGAGGATGCACAGAGTATGAAAGCTTGGGCTGCACTCAGTGAAATTCAAACCATCAGGATTGCTGGACCAGGGCTGGTGAGCAAGCGGTTGAAATTGATCAGAAAGTGCCTCTGTCTTGGCATCTTGCAGGCAGGTTGGAGTCTAGGCTTTATCTCCCAGAGCACAGTTTGGGGTAATCCTTATGCAAGATGAGTGAATGAATGAGTAGTGTCTTGATAAATATTTATAAGCTTTGAAAAAATATTTTTTAAATCTACTTTTCCACTTTTTTTCAGTTTTGTTGACAAGTAGATATTACATGTATTTATAAAGTATACAAAGTGGTGTTTTGATACATCAGGTTTTCATCTTTTATGTTTGTGCAAATCTATCAAAGAAGGTGTAATAAAGAAGAACATAAAACATTTACAATCCTTTTTTTTTTTTTTTTGGTGGAACCAGGGATTGAACTCAGGCCCATACACTTGCCAAGGAAGTACTTATTCCACTAAGCCATCTCCTGGCTCCTACAATCCTCTTAACATCGTTATTTTAAAAAATAATTTCCTCTACTGAAGGATTGAGTCTTAGGCCTCCTAGATGGGAGAAATTATCCACATAGACGACAGAAGCAGCAAAAAAGAGGAAGGCTGGAGACCAGTGGTCTATTTAAAGAGCAGCCCATTGCAATAGTCCAAGTAAAATATGAGGAGGAACTAGAGGAACAGTGGAAGAGAAGCTTCCCTGGGTCAGCATTCATGAAGTTTGCCCCTAAATCAGCCATCAAAACAGGTACCACACAGATACAAAGAAACTTGAGAAATGAGTGTTGGAATGAAAGCTGGTGATCTGTTTGTGCTTGTTTGTATAACTAAGAGCCAGGTGTTTCAATTGCTTTTCAGCTGATCCAAATGGGGACAAAAGAAGAAAGGCTTTGGGGGAGGAAGACAGTTCTGGGATTGATACTCTGCAGGATATCCAAGGAGAGGTGTCTGATGTGAGTCTAGCATGTAAAAGAAGGTATTGAGCTCAGAAGTCATTTCTCTGAACAGAGTCTATAAAGCCAAAGATGAGGCTGGTCCTGGTGAAGCAAACCCAAAGATTAGGAAGTACTTTATAGCATTTGGGGTTCACTTCAGTGACTTGGCAGCAGTAACTCTGCTTCCGTGGATCTTTGGGAATTGTCTTAAGGTTCTAGTGTTTAGAATTGGTTTCTTGTACTTCTTTAGTTCTGCCCTTTGCAGGCCATTTTGATGGGTGGATTCATTCTTTCAAAATTCAGTGAGGCCCTAATACGTTAGATGCTGAGGGCCTAACTGTGCACAGGGTCAACATGTGGAGACTGCAAGATTCTCATGGACACAGCAGTTTAAATGGATCTTGAGGATGGTCCTGTGCAGAAAGGGCATGGGAGGGGAGCTGAGTTCCTGACACAGAGGATGTTAGCGGAGGGCTCCACTATTAAAAGGAGTGTTGCTTGGTTGTAGAAAATGTGGTTCCTACGTGCATGGTGGAGTTCTAAGCAGCAGCATGGGATTTGAATTGCAATTTTAAGACTACTTGGGCGTCCAAAGATGGACTGCTGTGGACTGAAGGAAATGGGAAACCACTCAGGGGACTCCTAGCAGCAAGAGGCGCTGGAGGATGAGCCTGCAGGGTGCCTTTGAGGGACACAGGACCTGGTTGGCACCCTGGCGGCAAGGGGAGAGGGCCAAGGATGCTGAACAGTGAAGGTCAGGGGCAGTACCATCACAGGGACACAGAAAGAAACGGAGAGGCTAAGCAGCATCCCCGAGGCTGTACCTGCTCCCCAGCAAGTTCCTTATGCTGTCATGTCCTCATTTTTTAATAAGCAGTTCCTCTGGCTAGAAAGCCTTCCTCATCTGGCTGACAAATTCTGTCCACTGCTCAGCTTCTCCAGAGCACCCTCCTCTAGAACACCTGAGTGCCCGACCGCCTATCACTCACAGCTGAATTTTTGCAACACCATTAGGAGGATCTGTGATTTAGGAGAGGAAGGAAGAGCAAGGCTGGTTAGAGAGTGGTCCAGGTGGAGGGTACAGAGGGCCAAGGCTGGGAACACAGGCTCATGTCTGCAAACACTAGTTTCGCCTCATTTCTTTTTCTAAAAAGTGGTGATAAAATGCATGTAACACAAATGTATCTCTTCAGCTACTTTTAAGTGCACGGTGCAGAGGCATTAAGTGCATATTCATTTGCTTATGTTGCTATGCGACCATCACTGGCAGGCTTCTCAGAACTCGCCCCTTCTCAACACTCGCTCCCCATGTCTCTTATACCTCCTGTCACTTCGAATTTGACTTTCTGGGTACCTTATATATTTGTCCTTTGGCATCTGGCTTATTTTATCAGTGTTTGTCTTTGAGGTTTATCTGTACTAAGGCACGTACCAGAATTTCATTCCTTTTTGAGGATAAGTAATATTCCTGTGCATGGATATACAACATGTCATTTATCCATTCACTGTTTGGTGGATGCCTGGGTTATTTCCTCCTTTGGGCTGTTGTGAATGAGCTGGAATGAACACTGGTGTATTGGATATTGAAACTTGTACTAGGTGATGTTAATGGTCATTCACAGTATACACCAGGAATGGTGTTCCATTTGTCTCATTTCTAACCAGTACTTAGCAATGCCTAGTACACTACAGACTCTCAAAGTTGACATATGACTAAAGGGCTTACAATGAATTAATTTAACAATTAAGTGCCAGATATTCTAAGTGCTTTAAAATTCAACTCACTTTACTAAACACCTGTGTAATATAGAGCTATCCTTACATCATAGACAAAGAAAGTGGGACAGAGTTCAGTAAGTAGTAGCATTAAAGTCAAACCCAGGCAGTCAGGGCCTAGGCTGTGACTCTTGGCCACCTCCTTTGTCACCCTCCTGTCCAGTGATCTCTGGTTAGATCCATATTCAGATAAGTGGAAGCCAGACAAATTGCTCAGGGTCCAGAAGAGGGATCTCTGCATAAATGTGCTTTCATCTCAAAAGAAAGATCTAGAGCTTTAGCAAAAAATAAAGATAAATAAAAAAGTTCTACCAAACCAACCAACCCAAACCTATGAACTGGTGTACTTGGAAATACTGCCCAGTAAGGGCCCATAACACAGTGGTTGACTGCAAGATGGCCCACAGCCCAGCTCAGAGGTTTCTATCTCTGGCACATTTCTCGGTAAGTGTCAGGGATGATTAAGTTGATGGAGAAGATGGCAGCCAGAGTGCCTTAGGAAAAACACTGAGGAGGCAAGCCCATGGGCTGTGAGGTGACATCAGTTGAAGGTGGCCCAGGTTTGTTGGCTGTTTTGTTTCTCCACTGGCTGACCGTGCTGCTCCCTGCCCAACTTCCCGACACCCACCTGAAGTCCTTATCAGCAAGGAATATCAGTCTCTGTCCCTTTAAAGAACACTTGTTACTCGGTGGTGCTGTCTACTCAAAGGCACTCACATTCAGGTGCACCCCATGCCCACTCCCAAGCTGAGGACAGCATGGTAGCATCGTGGCCAGGGAGACTGGCTTTGGGCAGCCTGGTTGCATTTCTTTGTGACCCCTTGTATGTTAGTCTCTGACTGCACTGTCATTGTTCCTCAGTGTACTCACTGTACCCATCTCCTCACACTCACGAATTTGCCCCTTTTTCCTGGAGGTCATTCCATTATCACGTCCTTGCTTATGCCAGGATCCAGCTCTGCACATGCTCACTGCTCTGGTTCTAAGTCCAACTGATGACTGGTCTGTTTCCAGGTTCCTCGAGACAAGAGGCTGCTGTCTGTAAGCAAAGTTGGTGAGAGCCAAGAAGACCAGGATAAAAGGTGAGATGCATGGGGAGGACTCTGCCTGGCTCCAGGGACAGTTCCTTTTCTTTTTGGGAGGAGATGAGGTTGCACAGCTTCACCTCTTTTGCCTTTGGAGTCTCACCAATGACAGTAAATTGAGTTTTTAAGTTTTGCGGCAAGGGTTCTGAGCAGACTCTTCGGTTGATGCCCTGCCTTGGGCTCCTAAAGTTCCAGGAATTCTAGGTGATGGCCTGGCATGGGGCCCAGTGCTGGCATGAATTTTTCTGATGAGTTCCATGGCTCTGTCACTGCAGTTGGGCTCTGGAGGAGTCACGATGGCTCTTGATAGGGAAGAGGGGGCTGGGGGACTATTTCTCAGTGGAAGGAGACGTCAAGGGAGGGCAAAGAGCAGGGACAGTGAAGATGTACCACCCACTTTTCCTGCCCTGCTGAATTAAGGACCTTGTAGATGACAAACAAGTATAACATAAACTAAATGGAAAGAAAAGGCTTTATTTAGAATGAGGCCAGTTGGAGGTGAGTTGGAATCTGCCGCTGGTAGTCCCTGGATCCTGACTTAGGTAACCCCAGCCACCCAGCCCTGGGCAGGAGTTTAGGCCACTAGTGGTGTGGCATGGTGACTGGAAGACCCCTTTCCTGGGACCAGCAGGATCCAAACAAGACTAGAAAGGGCTGACCACCCTGCTCTGCTCCTGGCTCCAAGGGGACCCCTGGGATACATCTCTGCCTTTATTGAGGCAAGAGAAACCACAGGTGGTATCTGTTGTAGATGCTTTCACATCCAAATAAGAAGCCAGGAAAAATAAACTCCCCTGCTAGCACACAGGTCACACTCTTCCTGGCCTTGATGGCAACTAAGACACTGTGACCTCCTGTGCCCAGGACCTAGGACACTCTCTTTCCCATCCCTGTGCTGGTACAGCCCCATAGGCAGAGTCCAACAGAAAATTACAGCTGTCTGGCTCTTTTGCTCGTTGTGCTAGGGATTTTCTGATGGCTCTGTGTTGTGAGGAACGCTGGGTCCCCTCTGGCAGGAGCAAGGATTTGGAGTAGGGGCTGAAACTTCAGGTCTCGTGACATTTCCTCCATGCAGCCAACTGTATTGAGCTAATGGCTTGCGTAGCTGCTAACCCTAGATCAGTAATCCAAGTGGAGTCAGGGTGAAATGAACCTAGGTCATATGCACTGTCTACAAATGAAATTTTGTTGTTGTTGTTAAAGCATCTTTTAAAACAACATTACAGAGCAATGGCTGCTTGTTGTATTTTAATAGTTACTTTTGTGATTTCCAGGAAGCACATTACAAAAAAAAAAAAACAACAACAACAACAACCTGGCAATAAACCACCTTGTATAGACTAATTGTGACTTACTAAGTTTCTCATTGGATATAATTTGGAAGGGTGTCATTTTGATCCACACTGCATTCATGGACTACGGTGTTGTGTGCTAACAGGGTATCATTACAGCTGTTTGTATACAGAAGTTGCTACTTGAGAAAAATAACAGGCTCTCAATAACATGATCTAAATTTTAAAAAAATATGTATTTAGTATACCATTCCTTGTGTGGCAGTTTTTAATACTTGGTTCAATTTTAAGTTCAAATGCAGGTAATTCAGTACCTCCCAATAATCCTGACTTTGTTCTAGTTATTCACTTGGCGGATGTCTGACAGTTCTGACATCGGCTTCTAAGGCTAATATGCTTGCCTAGGCACAATTACTTGGTGTACCATGTTGCCTGAATCTTCTATCCCCGGTGATGTGGCTGACAGTCATGATTTGACTAGATTTAAACAACATTATAGTGTGTTTATTTGTTAATAGGAGCACCAAGATGTCTTGACTTTCATTCTTTGTTTAAAATTCATGTGTTTTGTATGAATTAAAGAATTAAGAAATTTGGCTCAAAATGGACTGTAGAGAAGATTGAATGTTTTGGCAAAGCCAGTTACAGCTGTGCTTGGGCAAAATTCAGAGTAGAAAGATTGCAGCAACAGCTCTGGTAGCTAGGGAGGGTGAACCATTCACACCCAAGCTGCAGAACACTAGCCACACATCTTAAAAAAATGAGGGAAAATTCTAGGTTACAATTAAAGAGGTGAACAAATGCTCAGGGGTCACCCAGGGTGGTCTTGTTATGGCAACAAATACATTTTTTTGTTCCTCTTTTAACACTGATTTTTATCATGGAATCTTTCTTTAAAGAACATCTATTAGCATTCCATGCAATGTTTTAAACAATGGGGTCTAAGAAGTGCTGATGCAAATGGGTGGTCTGGGTTTTGGTATCATCCAGCTAACTGGATTCAGATAAAACACAATTTCCTAGGTTTCTACTGTGCTTTGTATATGACTCACTTTAATGACTTGACCATGAAAACAGGTTGTTGCTTAAACCCAAAATATTCATAGATTTGTAATTTTATGTCTTAGGAGATTATTTTCTAAAATTGTATCAATAGATCTATGACAGACTTGAAGGAATTTAGGTATTTTCCAGCTCATGTGGAGTCATTCTTTGCTCTGAAATTTTATCCAGACAATCAAAGCTTAAAAAAAAAAGAAAAACAAAAATAAGTCTTGCATGATTGGTAAGAGGTGTGTCAGCAAAGCCCAGTGCTTGGAAGACCCAGTATTATTCAAATATTTCTCTTTTGATTGGTTTCAGAAAGCATAGTGGTACCTCCCTTCTAGCTCATGAATTTAATTCTTTCCACTATTCCTGTTGCAAACTGAATTGGACAAGAACTGAATCAAATATTGGGCAGGTTCAATGTTGACCTTATGGGGAAAATTTGATTCTTGTTCAATTTGGTTTTCACCTAGAATAGCAGAAAATTAAACTGACAAACCAAGGTGCTACTACAAGCTAGATTAAAAAAGAACAAGCACATAACTCCAGGTATCTAAGTGGGGGGGCAGGGAGATGGCTCAGTGGAATAAGTGCTTCCCTGGCAAGCGAAAGGGTCTGAGTTCAATCCCCCCCCCCAAAAAAAGTAAATTTCCTTTCCATATTACTCAGAATAATCTATAAATAAATGGTAAGTGTCCTCCCTTTACTGACCAGAGACTTTTCTAGTAAAATCCTTTTTCTATCAACAGCAATCTTCTACTAACCTTCTTCTCCTTGCTTCTGTTTTCTCCAAAATCTCTAGTATCCACTCTTCTCTGCCAAGAAATAACTGTTTAACTCCCTACCTCTCTTTTCCTATCAGGGACCAGGTCAGGGATCTTATAATACATAGGCCTAGCTCCACTATTTCCATCAGACCCAGAAGTAATTCAAAGCTAAGGAAATCTCTAAACTCATATCTCTCAATCTGTTGAAAATACTATTTTTATAATAATTACTTTTATTTTTCTCCTTTAATAAGCTTAGCCCACAGAATGGTTTAAAAAAAAATCTTACCACCCCTACAAGTCCCATCTATTCCTTTCTTTTCTTTTTCGTATTCTAATACTTGAGTTTACAACCATATATGGAAGCATGATGTGTAATATATTGAATCCTCTGAACACCTCAGAGAAGTTTCTGTCCCACTTCCTTGAAACCTACCATTTTCCTCATTCCCTCCTGTTTTAATCCTGGCATATCATTTTGCTTCTAAGATCTTCTGATTTGTGCCTCTTAACACATAAGCATATTTTATTATATAAGCTCAATCATCATCACACCCAACACAATTAGCTACACCTTTGTCATACCATCTGATTCCCAGTCCATATTCAATTTCTCAAAAATCCTTTCTTCTAGGCCTCTTCAGTCTGCTCAGATCTGAGTCTAAACCAGATGTGCAATACTTCAGATTTTAAATTCCCTTTCACCTGTGAGCGACCTTCCATCCTGCCCCTTCTCGTCCTGTCCTTAGACCTGACAGATGTTGGAAAGCTGTGCTATGTCCGGGTTTTCCCGGACATTGTTCTTGATAGTACAATCTCCAAGCTCCCATATCTGCTAGCTGGAAGCTAGATCTAAAGGCATCAAGGGTACCATAAAGGTCAGAGCTCTCTTGCTGTTTGCTTTTTGTCTGTCTTTATTTTGTTAATGACTCAGAGCCAGGCGGAGCCCTTCATATCTGCGCCAGGGTAGCACACACCACAGGCTGTCGTCCTTGCCGCGATGCCAAGCTCCCCACTGAGCTCTTGCCTGGTCGCTGGCCCGCTGGCCCTGGCGCCTGGTCCCGCCTGCTCGCTTCAATTTCCGCTCACCTCGGGTTCGTCTGCGCTCCCGCACCACGCGTCTGATCAGCCCCACCCCTCCCCGGCTCCCTGCCTCCCTGGGGCTCGGCCTGCCCCCCTGGGGCTCGGCCTGCCCCGCTGGGCCTCACTCTGCTCCAGGCCCGAGGGGCGGCCTGGCTCTCGGCCCCCGCGGTCTCCACCACTGCCCGGCGAGGTGGCGACGGGTCCCCTGGTCTCTCCTGCAGGGGCTGCGTGGGCGCTGGCGAGCCCGTGGGCGGTGCGGGCGTGGAGAGCCGCGTGCAGGTACTGAAGACTGTGCCGGTGAACCTGAGCCTCAGCCAGGAGCCCGCCGACGGCAAGCGCGAGCCCTTCGCGGCCGAGGGTGCCGCCGTCATCCCCGTGTCCGGCATCGCCGTGGTCAAGGCGGAGGACTTCACGCCCGTCTTCATGGCGCCGCCTGGCCACTACTCGCGCGGGGACGGCGACGACCAGCGCGTGGTCATCTTTGAGCAGGCGCAGTACGACCTGGGAGCGCACGGCGCCTACCTCAAGGACGACCAGCGCAGCACGCCCGACAGTACCTACAGCGAAGGCTTCAAGGACGGCGCTGCCGAGGTGAGCGCGCCGCGGAACGCAGGGCCGCCGGCACCCGCTTCCCGCCGGACCGAGTTCCGGTCACGGCCGGGCATTTCCTGTTTCCGCCACAAGTTGCCAGAGCGCGTGACCCTGCCTTGGTTCCGAGTGTGGTAACGTGCGTGGGAGATGTGCTTGGCATTTTAAATTTCCTCTTGCCTTCCCTCTACTTTCTTTTTTTTTTTTTTTTTTTTTTTTTTTTTTTTT
>PVKA01028004.1:0-29887 GCA_004027165.1 Ctenomys sociabilis
ATATATATATATATATATATATATATATATATATATATATATATATATATATATATGTATATATATGTATATATATATACATACATATACATGTATATATGTATATATGTATATATATATGTATATATTGAGCTATCAATATATATGAGCTATATTGGCATATATTTTGAGCTATCTCCATTAACATCAGTCAATCCTAATGTTATTCTTTGCATATCTTGGTGCTGCTGGGATGATTTCTCACTGGCTCTTTCTTTTGTTGTTTATTTTTTAAATTTCTTTTCATGATTATTAACTAAGTGTGAGCAGTTTCTAGTTTTTCTGTGGTTGCTTTTATTTTCTGTTCTTGTTTCTGTTTTTTCCTTCTCTCTTTTCCTCCTGTCTTCTGCACCAATTTCCCAAAGTTTGAGTGGCCTCCTTTTCCTCCAGCCTTCCTTCTAATCTCTCCCCTTTCTTCTGTTTCTCTCTCCCCCCACCAAACCTTTTAAATTTTTCCCTCAGGGGTAGCATTAGCATAGTGAATGCTTATTTTATGCGTACAATTTTCTGGTTTATTTTGGAGTTAGTTATATAAGCATAAATCTAGCTCACATTGTTAAAGGTGGAAATAAGTGGTTATCTCATTTTGTCATTTTCTAGGCTGTGTTTGCTGCTACTGCGATTATTACTGATTGTACCACTTTAGCCAATGTGACATAATTGTTCTAACCAGTTTTTCTTCTTTGTAATACCAAGACTGAGATTGCCTAAAGGCCATAAAAATGTGATAGGCTAGTACCAAAGAACTAGGAGCTGGGCCAAGTAGGCAAAAACTTCCATGTTTGATAAATTGAAGAGATAAGCTTTTCAAAAGCAGTTTTGGAAAAACAGCTTTTGCAATGTATCCTCCTTCCCAGAGCTGAATGATAGAACCCAGCCCCAAGAGAACCCTTCCTCAGTTTCCTTATCTGTATAATGAGAGTCATAGAATACCAATCCCACAAGATGTCTGTGAGGGTACCTGAGTTACTATGAGAAAGTATTGGATTGTATTCTGGAATTATATGGCAATGGTTTAATACACACAATCACCTCCCAAACATACACTGCCAATTCACCGAATGATTTTGTTCTTTTTTAATCAAGAAGTTGACCATCTTTACATTTCTGGTCCTCAGAGAGAACCCTACCAGCTTTCCTAGCACAGCAGACTTACTTCAACAGTAGCTTAGAATTGTCACGACCATTTCATTCAGTTGGTAGCTTTGCCCTCTGCAATGTTGAAATGAGGATCCTGATTTCTGAGTGCAATGGCTCACTCACCTAAACTGTGGAGTCGGTTTTTCATAGAAAGGTCAACACCTGATCTTACAAGTCTTAGCGATCTGTCCTCTGCTTACCTTTCTGATGGACACAGACGAGGATGCTGCCCCTCCCATGGCATGGTTTTTACATTCCCTTACTCTGAATGGCTGGACACCATGGCTAGTCCTGCATGACTTCTGTCTCATCTTCACACAATCAAGCACTAGCAACTGTATCAAGGTATATGTAAACATCTGATTAATGGTAAGGATGCAGATGGAGAGACCTTCCAAGGGTAGCTCAGTGCTGGGCCTTGATTTATACTTCAGACAAACCTCTATGCATCTGTTAGCTTTTGTCTGTGAGACAAGGATGCAGAAGGTATAGCTGATGCATTCCTAGTGGAATAAAGATACTATCCTCCACCATAAGTTGATATTTAAAACCAGACTAAGAAAATAAGTCAAGGACAGAGGATGCGCTTATAAGGTTGTGTAAATACAGTGGGAAGAACCTGGTTGAGTTAGTCTCTCCTCTTTACACAAGGCCCATCCAAGGATAAAATTGAAGACCTGACTCTTTCCTAGGACATTAAAAACAACTTACCACACCACCCTACATGATTCCTGACTGGTTAAGTGGTCCTTACCATCTTACCCAAAGCTGGCTAAATATAGTGACTGGTTCCATCTCTTTAGGTGATTAAGTAGATTCTGCCTGTAATTCATGTTTGGATTGGGAATGTTAAGATCTTATTGACTTCTTCATTCAATAAATAGTTCTTGAGCACTTATGTTACTCAACTTTAATTTTTAACCTTGCTCTTCCTGTTCTTGTCAGAAGCCCAGGAATGCTGCACTGTCCCTTATCTTCTCACCAGCTTTTTGGACATATGTGCCCTGGTTTGAAACATTTCACACTGCTTTTCTGTTGATCTGAGAGAGCACCTCTCTTGACCCCTGGTCCCCAGAAGCTGTTCCTTTCACCAAGTGCTCAGCCCTTTGGTGAGGGCTCCATAAGTGGCAGTTGAATGAAGAAGACTTAAGAACTCATCATCTGTTGACTTTGACAATTATTTTACAAAATAAAATGTTTATCAGGAAATCCAGGGTATTCTGTGAAATTAAATAAATGCATCACAAGTTTGGATTTTTTCCCCTCCTAATAGCAGCCTTCAACTTAATCAGGATGGACTGAATCATGGAAAGGATAACACTAGAGCTTTAGCTGGGTGCTGAAGCACAGCCTTGGACCATCAGTGGCCTCGCATGCCAGAGCTTGATGCTGTATCACAGCTTTACTTTCTTTCTCTAACAGAGACTCCCTCTCAGATTTCAAGTCAGACTAAGGAAAATATAAACATAATAATGAATTTACACTCACCACATCTAGGGACTTTAGAAAAAGTCTAAAAAACTGTTTACATTGGGAACTGTTGCTATCAGAAGTTAAAATTTATGAGTCAACATTTTAAACATAAATTCAAAGTAAATAATCCTTCACTTGATTACAGAAAGTGAACCGTCATATGAATTTATTCTGATGGACAAAAATTGTTAAAGCACAAAATGAAAAAGCAAGGTGAGTTTGCTGCTCCTAGATTGCAATATTGATGTGACTTAATGGTATTTATAACAACAAATCCTTTGTTAACAATGAAACCTCAGAATTGAGTTTCTCCTTTCTAGGAGATGAAATATGTCAAGCTCCCTCCAGAAACTGTGCCCTTTTAACAAGGAAGCCTGGTATCTGTCAAGACCTTCACTTAGGAGCAATGCTCGTAGTAGGCTGCAAAGACTGAGTGACAACAATGACATCTACAGTTACCATCTGTCTAGCATTTCCAAAGAAACATATGCTGAGCATTTCATAGTGGCATGGCTCTACTCAAGACCCTCTCCTCTCTATTTCTCAGTTGTTTCACAAGTAAATTGCAAGCAATGATAGGACCGACTTTAGAGGGTTGTTGTGTGTTAACACAGAAATAATTTGATTCCTGACCCCGGGTCACATTTAATTATTCACTACAGCAATTATTACATGCCAACAAATAGCTTCTGTCGCTTAAATGTTATCTATATTAATTCTATCTTATTAGTATCTTCTTTTAAGTACAGTACATTGTTGCATTTTTACACTTGATTAGTTGGAGAAACAAAGGTTAAATAGTTGGGCTAGAATTTCGTAGTCATATATTGCAGAGTTAGGATTTGAACCTCTGTTTGTGTAATACTTAGCTACTATGATGTGCTGTCATCAGACCTTATGTCCAATTTGCACTGAGACTGGTATGTTGCTGGTATGGGTGTTGAAGTTCAAGAATAACTAACTACACATGGCAAGAACAGTTTCCATCTCTCTGCATGTCAATTAAGCATCTTCAGTCTAACTTCACATTTCCTCTACTTTATTACATGCTGCATTTTCCCAAGTGCTTTGTCTTGACCTCAAAATTGTCCTACCAGTAATGATGCATTTTCTGCTTTATTCCTACAGAAACAATGAAGCAAGAATATAGCTTTTGCATAACAAATTATTAAAGTCTAGTTTACCAAAGTTAAGTTAGAAATTGCACAGTGAATAGGAAGAATTTTTCAGGCATTCCACCAATATCCACCATGCTCCTGCCAGGTCTTCACCTTGAGCTGCCCACCGACTGGTGTGGAAGTGGAGGGACCAACCCAGCAGAGAGAACGTAAAGCTATGAGAAAGCTGCGCCTAGGGACACTTAGCCAAGTGGGGGAGGAAGGGGTGAACTGCTCAGGGAAGGATGCTGGGAGCAGCAATAATCGTAGCTGAGTCTTCACCAACATGCTCATGGAGAAGGGAGCTGCAAAGCCCAACCAAGAACACGCAGCAGCAGAAGACTAGAAATTTCCAGAACTTTTGTATGGGGAGTAGCTACAAGAGACTTGCATTGAGAGCAGAATAGAGTTGCATTGATTAGGCTGGGGTTCAACTGTAAAAGGGCCATGTGCCATACTAAATAATTTGAATTTGACATGAGCAGGATGAGAATTTTTTGGTACTTTTTGGCAGACATATGGAGTAAAAATTGAGATGAAGGTGGTATTTTTATCCTGAGGCAGAGGATGTCCTGGAGAGAAATATGTTGGGAACAGAATTAGACCACTTAGGAGCCCAGGTAAGAAGCATCAGGCCAATCAGAGGCCAGGAAAAGAAGAGGAGCATCTATTGAGAATGGCCAGAATGGGGCGGTCAGTGGCTATGGGGGCAGTGGCTGAATCTAAGCAGGCTCTCACATTTTGTCTTATGAGCTGAAGGTTTCCCTGAAACAAGGAATGTAGGAAGAGAAATAGATTTGAAATGGAAATAAGGCCAGATTCATTGGAAACATAGTGAATGTAAGAAGTGCGTATGTGGTGTCTCTGGGACTGTTTGGGGGATGATAGAAGGACATAGCACTCTGGAAGACATCTTTGCCAGCATCATACATGATGAAGCAGTCACTGTGAAAAAGCTAACCAAGACGTAAATGCAATGTTACGTCTGTAACTCACCCCTCCTTTCTTTGGCCCCTGTGGCCTCTCCCCTGGATGACATCTGTTCACAGCTCTCCATAGTATTGCTTCAACGTGGAATGCAGTTCCTTAGCACACTTAGTCCTGAGATTCTAGCTGCCTTTCAAATCCCAGTTCAAGTCCTGCATCCTGCATAGGACCTCCCAGATGGACACAGTCAGCAGGAGGTCACTGTCTTTCCTCCCTGTGTACTGTCATTCTGAATCTCAGAGACCTTGCAGGGCCATTTGTCTCTAGCCTTATTGATGCAAGAATCGCTTCTTCAGCCACCTCCACAAGTAAACGTTTTGGCCTTTCCTTTAATAATTCTTCAAGCAGACAGTTCCCACTTCAGAGACAAGCTGTCCCCACTCAGCAAAGTTTGAAGTGCTAGAAAACTCTGCGATTAGTTTCTCAATAACATTAAGAAAAAAAGAAAACTCTCCTTGTGTTATATGCAGACATGTCTGTTTTAAATTCCACCCACTGACTCTTGACTTGCCTGCTGGCATCTGATCTTTCTGCATGTGACAGCCCTCCAGCTCATGGAAGACAGCTCTCCTGGCCTGCTTTGTTCCCTTGCTAAGGACAGCCACTCTCAGTCCCCCAGTGTTACTTTCCAGACATATCTTGTCAATTTTGTTACTATCCTTTTGTTTTCATAATAAAATACTCAAAGTTGTCTATAATACTCTAAAATGTGACATACTCAGAGCTCGATCAGCAAAGACAAATGCAACCAACCTAACTACCATCACATAGAGCGTATCTAGGCCCTTGAATGTTTAGAACATTTTGCTACTTTAGATACAACCTGACATTTTATAAGAATTCTTGTGACCTGCATCTATCAACTTCACAGCTATTATGGCTTAAATTTGAAATGTCCTCTAAAAACCTAACATTGAGTGCTGTGGACAGTCAGAAGAGGTAGTCACGGGATGTGACCAGGAAGGTACCTCCTTGGCCCTGGCTCTTGCCTTCTGATTAAATAGTCTCTCTGCTTCCCGGCCATCATGGTACGAGTGCCTTTCCTCTCCACCCCCTTCTGCCATCTGCTACTGCTTTTGAGCCAGCTGACCATAGACTGAAACTGTGAACCAAAATAAGCCCCTCCTCCTTTATGCCTAGGTATTGGGTAGTTTGTTCTAGAGATAGGAGAATGACTAAGACAATAGCTAATGACTGATTGTATTGCATTTGTGAATGTGCCTATGCCTTCTCTGGATGTTTCCAGATTTATCGCGAAGCAGGAATTATACATCTCTGATGTCACTTTGCTCTGCATCACAGCCTACATGTAATTGGAGTCTAATAAATGCTGAACCTTCAAATTGAGATCACTTAGGGTATTTTCCTGAAGTGTTTTCTTAGAAAGGTACAAAGTATGCAGAAGACGAAGCTTTTTCATTACTCTTTTGATGAGTAATGAAACTTTCTCATTTAAATTATTAATAAAAAGATTTATTGAATGATATCCTACTAAAGTAGAACCTTAGATTTAAATTAAAAGCCCTGAGTGAAAAGAAGGCTGAATTTTCTCCATGACAAAATAGGAATTGTCTGTTTGCTTTTGCAGGGACATGTCTGGATTCAGCTTTGGTGACTCAAGTTTCTAAGAATTGTCTGCATTTTTCTTTCTTTGCTTTTTAGAAAATTAAGTAATGAATTATTTATTTGGCATAGGGTCTTGCTATGTACAGCTCAGACTCATGGTGATCCGCGTGTGTCAGCCTCCCAGTGCTAGGATTATAGGTGTGCACCACCACACCCAGTTTCAGTGGCCACCAAAACACATCTGGGGTTCCAGCAGAGCCAGTGTGGCATGAGGCACTAGGGATCAAACCTTGGTCCTTGCACTTGCCAGGCAGGCACTTAGACCGCTGAGCTATCTCTCCAGCCCCGTCTTTGCATCTTTCTATGATCAGTTTCTTAATCAGCTGAGACAATGCCCTTCTTATTCGTCTTTGTAGCAAGACTCTTAATGAAAAGTGACATAGTTCTGGGTTTTAGGAATATAATAATTAGATATTAAGAGGGACATACCTGACATGATAAATTGGAGAAAACAGTCCAATGAAGGAAATATTTGAATAACTTAGGAGAATCAAAGCATGATTCTAGCTATTTGCATGCATCCAAATGACATATGAGCAATATGACCTGTGTCTAAGACACAAACTGTGGACTGGCGATGGTAAAAGATCACAGCAGGCCAGTGGTATTGAGCCTGTGGCAACCAAGCTGCAAAGGGCTGTTTGTGTCACTGAACGCTCTAAGCATTTTCCATCTCTGCTAGGCCCTCTCATGCAGCACCATAACCAAGTACTCCCTTTGCAAACAGGTTCAGCAATGATGAACTGGCCATCCTAGATGTGTGTGTGTGTGTGTGTGTGTGTGTGTGTGTGTCTGTGTGTGCACACCCTGATTTTAGAGTTGAGATCACTGCTTAGTCATTTGAGATAATGAACCATCTAGTATGGAGGCACAGTGGTGAATCATTCCTGTTTCTCCTTCTGTCCCCTGTGAGCAGTCTTTCCCAGTCATCTGTTATTCACAGCAAAGAGAGATCTTTTCTGGGCTGGTGCATGTAAAACCCCATTCTTTATGTCCAGAAACACATTATAACTTCTTTTTTTATTTACTTTGTTGAAGAACAAATAGCAATGAGACAGTTTCAAATCAAATTAGTAGAACAGATTCAATAATTAATACATGGCATATTGTTTTCATAGATTTTTTTGTTGTACAAGGTGCATACATGATATTCTGTTTGCAAACACTATTAGAGCAGATGCTTCTAATCAATGAATTCAGAGAATGTAGCTATATACGTATCTTTTTCTAAAGCTGAATTATAGTACAGTTTCAATAATTAATACTTTTTACATTGTTATCTTTCTAGTGGTTATCCGTAGTACAAGAAGCAGACAGGATTTCCTGTCCAAACACTATTAGTGCAAATCTTTCTTCTCATAGAATTATGCAAAACTATTGCATATTTATCCTAACTGTACTGTTTATACAAACACAGAATGGTTCTTCCTTTGTATTCCCTTTTTTGTTTAGTCCATCAGAGATGGATATTCTATTGTCATTTAATTATTATAGGTGCTTGAGTTCAGCAAACAAATTCAACACAGTCCAGCAGTCCACAATAATAGTGGGTTATCCGAAGAAGTTGTTGATAGAGCCATTTACAGCTCAGCTTATTATTATGGCCTTATTTTATATACCTCATTTTTATGCTTTTCTGTTGGATGGTGAACACCGAGATAAACCAAGACCTATATAACAAAAAATGTAACTTTTATATCTGATGAGGTCAGTCAAGTCCCCTCAGGGTTTAATGTGTAACCTCGTACCTCACTTTGTAGATCCTTTGTCAGTGTCAGCCATGTGGATGAGTCACAGTTATTGGCTAATCAATTTGCTCTCTGTGAAAGCCTGTGAGAAAGTATGTGATGAGGTCAGTCAAGTTCCCTCAGGGTTTATCCTGTAAGCCTGTACCTTACTTTGTAGATCTTTCGTCAGTGTCAGCTATGTGGATGAGTCATGGCCATTGCTTGACCAGTTTTCTCTCTGTGAAAGCCTGAGAGAAAGTTTTCTCTCCATGTGACTCTCCTTAGGCACACTATAGATCATCAATCATATTCCTCTGTGGCTCCATAATCTTCTTAATCAGAAAATTTGGGGCACAACTGAGAACAGTACAGGTTCTCCTATGTCCTGAGTCTTCACTGACCTTGAAAGGCTAGGACCAAAATGTTGGCTGACCTTGCAGCCCTTCTATTTCTCCAATTTTTGGTCTTCAAAATTAGGTTGTTAACCATCCAGAAGAGAAGCTGATTATTACCCTGCAACATATGCCGTTCAGTTTACCTAACTATCTGACTAAATTCTTTTTAGTTGTTGTTATAGCTTTCTATTTGTATTTCTTCTTTTGATTTCTTATACTAGGGATACTATACAATATTTTCACATGTGAGTTTGGTTTATCTCATTTATGAATATATGTTCAAGTGGCATCCACTTAAATATAAATGCTTCCAAGTTTATCATTCTTTATAGCTGAGTAATACTCCATTGCATAAAAATACCACATCTTTACTGTGTTTAAAAGCAGAGGCATTTAGAGTTCATGGTGTAACTATGGGAGAGGGACTGAAATCAGAATAACAATAATATTCAAGAGCAGACCAACTGAGAATGCACCTACTTTTCCCAAGACAAAGGAGGAAGCCAACATGGGTTGAGCAACCCCTATTGTCTATCTATGAAGCTTAGAGTTGGCCAGATCCTTTCCATGCATGATCTCAAGCCTCTAGTAATCATTTCCTCTCTAAATGTATGTAAACTCAGGCATTCCTGAAAGAGTTCTCACAAGGTTGATCTATAAATCTTTAAAGATAAAAATTTTGAGCCAATTTTAGTATTTGGTCTGGGACTTAATTATACCATTGCTTTTATGGTCTTAAACCATTTTCAAAGGTGAATTAGTTATTGGCCTATAACACTTCAGTAGTAACTTTAACAGGACTCCTTGCTTATGGGACACTAGCAACCAAAAAAAAGATGGAGAAAATGTTATTATTAAGTCAAAATAGAGATAAACAATAGTAATTAATATGCATATGCTACATTAAATTACTTAGTAAATATTTGTCAGTCACTGGAGAAAGTGACTTAGAATAAACTTGGCTTTTGCCCTCATAAAGCTTACAACAAAATACGAAGGAACGATCATCAAAAATAAAATCAAAGGCATCTATTTTATAACACCACATTTGCCATTAGCTGTCTTAGACAAGTGGTTTAGTTTCTCTGGACCTCAATTTTCACAAGTATAAAATGAATGAACTGGACTATGCCAGGGCTTAATAGGCTATAATTTAGGAGATTTAATTAGTTCCTTTATGAAAACTTATTTTTTCCTGCCTTATGTTAAGTATCTTTCAGCTCTATGACCCCTTGATTTTATGAGGTCAGTGATGAAGTACCTTACTAGTGAAAACACTAGGCAGTTGTAGCATGTGTTTATCTGTCTTTCAACAATCTCTACCAGGAAGTTTCAGAATTTGATTGGAAATCAGTTAGCTGCTACCTCACTGACTTTTATTCTGTTGTTCTTCATCGAGCATTGCATTTTTGCAATGTTGTACATGACCCTTAGTCTATTTTAATTAAATAATTTGTCCATTTAATTAAAAATAATTTTGAGCATAGCATGTTAATGATGAGGAATACTGTACATGTCTGTTTTACAACTGTATGTTCTTTTCCTGACACCCTCTGCTCTTTACAGGGATGACCTTTGTAACTTGGGTAGTTGATCCAATATTTTATGGTACTTCCTTAGTATGTGGGCTGTTTGAGTTACTCTGTAATTTGTGTGTTATAATTGGTAACTCTTAATCCTTTTCACCTTCTTTCTGTAATGTATTTCTAGTTTCCTTCTTCCCAGCGTACTGTTTGTTATTAGTTTCTCCTCTGATCCATCACAATTCTCCTAGACAATGGCCGGCAGCTTGGAACCTCATTACCTGCTCACCTCTAGATCCAAGAGAACTATTTCCCACTCCTTCTGATTCTTTCAGGTTCAGTAAGCATTTTTTTACTTACCTCATGTTAGGACCTGTTTTTACAAGGTCTTCATTACTTCCTAATTCTGCAAATTCCATTTCCTTATTTATCTTGCCGAAGACAGAGTTGAAAAAGGAGTTCATTATCTCAGCTGTTTTAGAGTCATTATTAATCTCATTCCTTTCCTTATTTGTTAATGGTTCTACATATGCTCAGCTATTTCTCTCCCTGGCACAGTTGTAAAACACCTTCCTCCTCCATTTAATGTGTTCGGCCAGTGTGAGCTCATTATTCCTTTTGGCTGTCCTCCTCTTGTACTTAGGAGAGTCCTGATAGATTCTTGCGTCCTTCCAGGCCAGGCAGAGGGGCAAGCACAGATCCATGTTTAAGATCTGCCTTATAAAAACATTTACAAATTTTAAATATCAATGTGAACATTCATTATCAGACAAAACTAACAAAATCTTCACACCTCTCAAAATCCTGAAAAATAGCAATTTGTCATTGTTAATTTCCAGAAAAACCTCAGTAATACTTCTCTTGCAAATTTTTTCTACCTAATCTTTAACCATCTATTAAAATATGAATGATTTACAGATATACAGTTGACATTATTAACAAATAAAAATATATGTATTTGTTAAAATTGAATTTTGGATCATTAATGCATAACTTGCATAATTTTACTATAGATCCCATATAATAATTGAAAATACTATATTGAAAATGTAGGGGGCCAGGGAGATGGCTCAGTGGAATAAACACTTCCCTGGCAAGAGCAAGGGCTTAAGTTCAGTCCCCGGTTCCTAAATAAAAAAAAGAAAGAAAACGTATTGTTTTGCATGTTTTCTTATGCATGGAAACTAAAATAACAAACATACAGAAATGGAAATCAGAATGGTGGTTCCCAGAGACTTAGGAATAAAAAATGTGGGATGTTGGTAAAAGGGAACAAATATCTCTGTTAGACAAGAGAAATAAATAATAAGTATTAGAGTTGATGGATATGTTAATTAGACTGACATAATCATTCCACAGTGTGTGCATATACCATGGCATCATTTTGTGTCACATACATATATAATCATAAATTGTCACTGTCCAATAAAAGTTAAAAAAATTTGTTATGTGTCTGAAATTCATATTTAATCAGGCATGTCATATTTTATCTGAAATCTCTCTTGGTAGCATTTTCTATGAAATAATGTAAAAATAACTGAGTCTTTTCCTTTTCCTTTCACTGATGTATTTGGTACAGGTCTCAGTGCTCAGCTCGGACTCATATTGGCCCTCCTGTTCTCAGCCTCCCTAGCGCTGGGATTACAGGCATCTGTTGGGACTCGTTACTGGCTCAGTGTGCCCCAGGGGTGGTACCAGCACGGCGTGCGGACTGGGAATTGAATCCTGGTCCTGTGCTTGACCAAGCAGGCACTTAGTCTGCGAACTAGCTCACTGGCCAGATTGCATCTTTCTTCGGAGCAATTAGTCAAGAATTGTTTCTAAGAGTTTCTGCAGCCTGAAAAGTTGGTGCTGGTTATGTCATGCAAATCTTCAGTGTTGCCAAATTTGGGAAAACATCTATCGTGCTTCATTCACATTCGAGCCATAATCATTGGAAGAATTGCTCGGAAGCTGGCTTCTAACTTTGCTCTTTTTCACTCTCATTTCTCTGCCCATCATCAGGATTTTCTGGTGCTGCCCCCCTGGGGCACACGTACGTGGCATTGGGAACTTTGCCCCTGCACCTAATGTTCCTGAGACTGTTGACATCATACACACATTGCACCGAATCCAGAACAAAAGTGTCCCTAGCTTATCTTTCCCCAAGTCCGCTCCATGGTTTTCCTTCTCTCTATCTGGAGATAGACTGGAAAGACTGCTGCCTTTGACTGCTTTTTCAGAAGAGACATAAAATTTGCAAAATTTAGTAAATTATGTAACCTGGGAGAACAGAGAGAGAGAGAGAGCATGGGACCTGTTTTTGAGGATTTGAAGGGGTTTTTGAGTATGCAAAAGGCCCAAAAGTTTTGATTTTTTTTATACTCATGACAGGTCTACTTGTCTATGACGTGTGTGCCCATGTGGCAAGGGAGGGAACCCTGGCTCCCCATCTCCTTCTGGTCTAATACAGCCTCAGTTCTCTCTGCTTGCTGTCTGCTTCCCCATCTCTCCTTGCCTGCCACTGCTTCCCATTTGGCTTTCTCCTAAATACCCTACTCATATTTCAGTATGGAACCTTATTTTTCATGGAAAGAAACTACTGGACTTTGTTATTATCTTTGAAATTTCTTCCAACTTTCTTCACCTCTAGGACTTCAATACCTCCTTTCAGTGTCCCTAATGCACTAGATTCTTATTCTCCAGGCTGCCCTCCTTGAAATCTGACACTCTTCTGGGGCCCATGGAGCTATTCCTTACAATGCTCAGTTCGCGTTGTTTCTTCTTGGGGACATTAAGAGTCTTACATGGTCAGCAGCTTTGTGCTATATTCGGAGAATCTGTCCCAGGGGTTTCTTCTGTGGTAGGCAGTCTGTTATCCTAGGTTTGACCCAGTGCATGCAGATCTTTAGGGTCAACTGTATAATGAATGTTATCAGAGTCTCAAGTCTCCTGATGTAGAACTGAGATTTCAGCCTATGTGTGGTCTCTAGTCTGGGTTTCTAAATTCTCTGCCTTCAGAATTAGGACTTCACAGCAGATATTTCATATGCCTGGACCAATGCCCTCCATCTCCCCCTTTGCATTCTTTTTCTTCCTGTTGCTGCTTCTTTTGTACTTTCTAAAATCCCATTGTGATCACACTTTCATAAATGATAGAGTATTTCTAAAAGCTGAGCTCACTGTCAGTTTTACTTTTTTAATCCAGATGAATGATTGCTATAAATGTTCCACCTGGTTACCTACTTGGAAGGAGCTTTCACATCCTGACAAACCATACAAAGTCAGGGTGAAATACAAGTTGAATTGATTCTAACATCACTTCACTGTTGTCAGTAATAATTCCTCCCTTTCACAGGACATTTACTGTATGCTAAGGTTAGGAACAGCATGGTATTTACAAACATTATTTACTTTAATCCTCACAACATCTAACTGGAGGAGAAATTGTTATCCCTACTTTGTCCACAAGGAAAGTGAGGCTGTCTAAGCATAGAGCTGTCTGATTTAAAACTCTGTGCTCTAATCACCAAGTAATATTCCACATCACAGTGTTTCCAGAGGCAATTTCTGTCATTTGTGAGGGAGACTAGCACCTAACTTGAAGCAGATCCTGTTTTTAGAGGAGACAGTTTGGTGTGGGTTAGAACTCAAGGCCCTACTCCCTTGTTGCCATTTTTCACTGTGTCTGTCTTCTCTTGGGACAACACGTCTCTGCATTTGGCCTCTTTTCTTTCCTCTGTTCAGTGATTGGCTAAGAATGGGGGAGAGAGCTGTGGTGAGAGGGGTCAGAGTTCATTCTCCTGTCCCCTTTCCTAGTCCTAAACTGGGGAGGGGATGCCAACTGGCTCAGAGTTGTTTGTAGCCATGAAAACTTCAGCCGTTGACATGCTCCGTGGGAGAGCTGATGCAAGACACAGGCGTGCCTGGAGACAGAGAAAGAAGGGGCTCTCATGATGATATGTGACTGTGTGACTCCCAAGGAAGTCCCATCTCAGGGCTTCCTCATTGCGTGATCAATTCCCCATTGGTTGTGTTTTCCTATTTGTTTATTGGAGCTTAACAATCAAGACAAAGCATGGAAATCATACCGACTCAAATGATGCAAAATAGACAGCTGAGTGTTGGAACAAGCTGAGTTCTGGGGGAGTTATTCTGTTATAATTGTGGATTCTAAGACGAGAGCCCAGGCTGGAGTTCCTTCTAAAAGGAGTGCTTCTGAAGATTGTCAACCATCTCCTTGTCTCTGGACAGGACCTGAGTGGCTTTGGGTCTGTTAGAAGAAGGGATGGAGGAAGGCCTTTCCCCTTTCTCTGTGCTCTACAGGATGAGGGTTCAGGGGTACTGGACCCAAGCCAAGAAGAATCTTGGAGCATGCTTATCCCTTGAATTGGAGTTGGGCTCGTCACAGAGGGAAGATTAAGGGCATATTAGTCAGCATTATGTTGCCATGACAAGATATCTAAGAAAACCAGCTCAAAAATAAGAAAGGTTTATTTTGGCTGATGGTTTCAGAGCTTTCAAGCTAGTTTTGTTTGGCCCATCCTTGTGGAGTTTGCTGAGCCTAAACAACATGAGCTTGCATGGTGGAACAAAACAGCTGGGAAGTAAAAGAGAAAAACTAAGGGCTAGCTAATGGTTTAGATCATGTCCCCCAAATTTGTCATGTGTTATCAGGAGCTGTATTGATTAGCTTTCCCAGCAATCCACAGTGGGCTCATTTCAAGCAGAAGGGCAGGCTGGAAGAACACAACAGAAGGGCAGTACCTTTTGGAAGGTACTGGAACATGGTAGTACTCTACTCTTCAGGGATTGATCCTTGATGAGTGATAGCCAAATGTGCTGCTAGCAGGTGGGGCCCACTTAGAAGAGGCTTCCTTGGGGGTGAGCTGTTAGGCCCCTCCCATGTCTTCTTCCTTCCCTTTCTGTTCCTAGTTGCCATGGGTTGAGCAGCTCTCTCCAGCCATGCCTTTCTGTTGTGTTCTTCCAGCCTGCTCTTCTGCTTGAAGTGAGCCCACTGTGGATTGCTAGGAAAGCTGATCAACACAGCTCCTGATACACACTTCCAGGGAAGCCCTGTAGAGCTACTCCTTTCACAGAGGCCCCACCATCTAAAGTTTCCACTGTCTCCTAGTAGCAGTGTCTCCTGAGAAGCAAGCCTTTGACACATGAACTCAGGAGAGCCATGTAAAATCTAGACCACAACAAGAGATCAGATTCTCACAGCCCCATTGGAGGCCAACAGAAGACAGTGCCCACCCAGGAGAGGCAGCCCTGGTGGCACAAAGGGAGAAAGGAGATTGGCAAAGGTTAGCTCCTGATTACAGGCTTCTGGGAAGCTTAGAAACAGCAAGGGTGTATTTGAACGGCAGGTATTTTCTGGAGATTAGGTAGCTAGAGGTTTTAGGAGAAAATAAAGATAAGCCCATTTATACAAAAGCACTGCTAGAGACAAGAGCTTTTAGTTTTTAAATAGATGTGATCTCCAATAGCTAGTTTCTGGAGGTTGTTGCTAATTGGATTTCCAGAGACCTGCCAGAAGGGAGTTCTCGTCTACGAAGAGTGTGCTGTCCTTTCTGTACCAGCCCTCTATTAAACTGACTATCCAATGGAATGGTGCCAGGAAATTACTGGTTTTAATACCATCTCCTCTTGGTTGTAGTTGTCATCATAGGCCATAGTTTATGTACTTTAATTAAAATGGAGATGATGTTCTTTAAACTTGAACTCTGAGGTGGTGCGTGCAGCTGGCACGATTTTTTTTAAAAGGAGTAAATAAAACTGACATTTTCATTCTTAGTGTATCTAGCCCAGACTACATTCCCAAATCAAATCTCTGCCTAAAAAGTAGACCTCATCGGCACATTAATTCGTGGCATATCCCAGTGACGATCGCACGCAGTGTTTGGACACCACTTTAATATTTACCAAGCATTTGCAGGCCTTTTCATCTCTTTGTTCATCAGCAGCCCAGTGAAGCGTAGAGGGCAGGGATTATTGTTATTCCCAGTATGTGGATGACACAATTAGGGTTAATGAAGTGAAGTGTCTGGCCTGAGCTCACACAGACGGCAAGCGGCGTTTCTGGACCCTCTGAGTCAGCATTCTGTGCTCTCTCCACGGGGCTTCCTTCCATCTTACCTACGTTTGCTGGTGGTATTCGTCCCTCATGAGGATTCCGGAAGCTTGTTCCTCTGAGGGTGGGAACATCTTTGGGCAGGTCAGGACCTTGCTGTCAGTTTTCATGTGTGAAAACTGCGTTCACAGGAATGAACGCGGACCCCGGGCATTGAATGGGGCCGGAGTGAGGACAGCTATTCTATTCAAGCTCTGTTGTATGGAGAAAAATTTGGCCTTCTTAAGGACAAATTTCACCTTATGCAAAATAAATTAGTAAATGACATTTAATTTCCTTGTAGTCCACACATAGAAGACTTTTCTTCTCTGCCAACTTCATTTACAATATCTTTCATATTATCTTTGAGAATTTCATTATATGCAATTTACTTGTAAAAGGTACTCTTACCTTATTCCTACTTTCTATTTTTGGAGAAATAAAATGAGGTACAAATATTTTTAATCATCTTTATATAAAACCCTTGCATATAGACTCAAAAGCTTTTAGGACAGTCTAACTATACATGATTAATATTCTTATACTCCTCCACTAACCAATTGGATCCTATGGTTAGGATCCTAAGAGTCTTTATCATAGCATTTTGCATTAGATTTGTAAGAGAATTAGAGAAATTTATGCTTCTAAGATGTATTCTATTTATTGGAATCAGGTATCATTGCAGATCTGTGAAAACCAACTGTGATTCCTCTTTGAAAAGCCCTTATGGGCATGAAGTTATACAGCTATCTCAGAGACTGAAGAGCTCATTCAGATAACCTGATGGAGGGTTGGAGTTATAGCTCAGTAACACAAGCGCCTGCCTGGCAAACACAAGTCCTGAGTTCAGTTCCCAGTACCAAAAGTAAACTGTTCCAGATTACCCGAGAAACATGTGAGGAAGAGTACGTGCACCCCAAGAAGCAGAATGCTGCATATTGCCCACTGAGCTGAGTCCCTCAGTCCTCCTGTGCGGAAGCTTTAGCCTCAGCAGCTCAGAATGAGGCTGTTTGCTGAGAGAGTTTTTAAAGAAACCTAAAATTAAGTTAAAATTAGCATGTTGGGTGGTTCTTAATCCAGTTATAAAACATAGAAGATTAGGACCTATGGAAAGATGTGACAGATAAACTTCCTGGAGAAAACCCTCCCTGTGGAAGAAGGCAGAGGGCACAATCTGTAGAAAGGCCTCTGGGAAGCCAAGGCTGCCAAGCCTTGAACTTGGACTCATATCTTCAGGACACATGAGAAAATGCATTTCTATTATTCAAGGAGCCAGGTCCATAAGAAACCCAAGCAGACCAGTACACCGGGCATGTATTCACATATAGACATTTGTGGAGTCATCGACAGATTTGTTCAAACCTAACTTAATGGAGATAAGTGTCTGTAGCCCAGCCATGCATGCAGTAAGCTATGCATGAGCCATATGTTGCTCTCCTCTTCCATCCCATCACCTCCGTGTTATGCCCTGTGGCCTTCCTTTCCAATGCTCATCAAAAAAACGGTGGGGAGTGGAGATGATCTGTGCTCCTTATTTATTGGAAGATGTCTTAGTTGATTCCTTCTGCTACCATGAAATACCATAACCTGGGTAAGTTTAAACACTATAAATGCATTGTTTGCAGTGATGGAGACTTGGAATCCAAGTTGCTGCTCACCAGGGTGGGCTGGTTTTTGCTTGTAAGGCCATGTCTTCAGTACCACCTGCCTTGCAGAGGAGAGCACTGTGACCTCACATGATGGGACAGCAAAGCAGACAGATGGACAAAAGAGTCTAGCTATTTCCTTATCACGTTTTTGTGGTTCGCTAATCCCCTGCATAGGCCAGAACCCTGGTAGCCTAGTTACCTTCCAATGGCCCCTCCTCTTCATATTTTGTAATAGCAATTAAGTTTTAAATTTCATGAATTTTAGAGATAACACAGGAGTCAAATGATAGAACAAAATTATACTTTAGGCTACTTTTTAATTTTTCCTCTAAAAGCATTTATTGATCATCTACTATGTGGCAGGTTCTGGAAATACAGCAAGAGTATGAATTAAATTCTCTCTGGGTACAGACTTCTAATTCTAGAGATAAGAGAAAGACAAAAAAACACAAAAGAATAAATTAAATATCTTAGTATTTAGGACAATGACAGTTAGAGGGGGAAATAAGGCTGTAAACCTTCAGTGAGGCCCTGGTGGGTAGTATGGGCAAGACTGGCTACAGGTGGCATCAAAGATTAAGACTTGTAAAATAACAGAGTGAGAAGGCAGAAATGTGGAATGAGAGGGGCAGATGGCAGAGAGGGCCTTCGAAGGTTGCAGATGAGCCTCATTATTCCATGGGATGTTTAGCAAGGAAAGAAGAAGATTTCCACGGCAGTTCTTGCCTCCTGAAGGAAGAGGGTTGGGGGCTTCCAGTGTCCTGTCTCTTGTATGAAAGTGAGCTGGTTCCTGTGTCTGCCCAGACTCGGACTTCTGCTGCCCAGTCAGCTACATCAATAGAGGGAGAGTCTGCAAGACCATTTAGCCAGCACCTGTCCAAGCACCTCCACTCCTTCCTATCTGCTGCTAAGCCAGGGCCTCGTCAGTATCCGACCTCTATTTTCTAAATATGTAATTGATGTTTTCTGACAATCTTACCACCGTTTAAAACCAGCATGTAATGGATTTTGGTGATGAGACAGTTTTAAGTTACGAGATTAGAGGTGTGACATTTTTTCTTTACCTGAATCTTACCATAAGCAGTTGCTCCCCATATAAAGAGAAAATATTTCCATATATAAAAACAGAGCAGCAGATATTGATAAGCCACATTTTACTTCCACCACCTGTCAGTCAACTGTTTTGTATTCCTTTCGATCTTTGCCATTGTGTATAGGTACTGAAGCAGGGTTTTATGGATTAGAGGAATAACATGAGCTAACATTTTCAAGGGTCTATCATGAACTAAGTATGAATGACATCTCAATCCAATCTTTACGATGACCTCATACGTTCATTTATTGTGTAGGTGAAGAAATTGAGTCTTAGGGAGGTTGAGTGACGTACAGTCACATGGCAGGAGAACACTGAAACTGAGATGTGAATCTGGCGGTCTCTGTTCTTTGCACTCTGTCGCGTGGTCTTCTTTGTGAGCTTTGGTACAGTAAAGACAGCATTGATGCCAGGGTTCGCCAACACATTGCACTTAAGTAAGTGAGAAATAGAACTCGTGATTCTTTTAATGCAGTGCTTCTCCCATTCTGCCACGCTTCCAAGACCACTGAAAGAATGATCATAACAATGCAATTTTGTGCCATGATGAATCATAATCTATTTTTATTTATATTTTCAAATTTAATGCAAGGAACGATATTAACTATAAAAATGTAAAAAACATGAAAACAAATTATGTGTATAATTTTTCACCTCTCACTGTAAACACTGTACCTCAAAACCTAGAAGAACAGGAGTAAGGAAAATGGGATATCATTAAATTAAACTTTTATTAATAAAATTGCTCCTGTGTATGCTTTTCAAGGTCAAAGAAATTGAGAAAAAAACTTTGATATATTGACATTGGCCACTGATGTATGAACAATAATCACTTCATTTATAGAGTAAGGAACAGAGAAATTGTTAACATTTTAACTATTTTGTTAGGCAGAAACTATTTTAGTATATATTTCATTACAAAATTATTGCCTTCTAATTTTTAGAATATTTTCTTTTATTTACTGGTATGGTCTAAATGCCTAGAAGATCAACTGGGATATAGTACACTTTCCACAAATATGGAAAATTTGTTAAACATCTTTTCAAAAATGATGACCCGCTGGCCTTCAGGGTAATCTCAATCAGGGAATGTTGTGTGTCATACTACTTGTCAACTCCGCTTTTCATTAGGCTAAAAATTTAACTTTTTTTTTGCAAAACCAGGGATTGAACTTGGGCCCTTGTGCTTGCCAGGGAAGCGCTTATCCTACTGAGCCATCTCCCCTGCCCAAAATAACTTTTTTAATCACTTATTTCTAGGACTTTATGTCTAAAAATCCCATTTGGAATAGAAATGGGTGGGCTCCAAGAGAGATGTTCCTCCTCAAGCAGCTTCTCACCTGCCCTGACCCGCCCTTGTCACAGTATATAAAGAGCCCAGTGTTTGGACTTCATGGAGCGCAGTGTGTGCATTTAGGTAAACGTGGAAGACTTGCTATTTAAATAGCTGAGAAACTACATTTAAAATTAACTTTATCTCCAAACACTTGGTTTCAGAAAACCAAGTCATGAAACTCTGGCACTGGGGAAAATGGAAATAGGGAGTAATTTATTTCCTTAACTAGATTTCATTAAATGTGGCTGTTTACCCACTGCTTCCACTTGTAATTGACTTTTTAGTTATCACTAATGGGCTCATCTGGATTTTTCCCCCCACGGACCTTTCGATGCAAATTCCTTTTTTATCTTGAATTTTTGCTGAAATACTCTTTTCTTGTAATGATAAAATAAGTGAAAATATATTTTTTGAAAGGAGATGTGAGTTCAATATAATATTGTACTTAAATGTGAGATCAGAAGAAACTGCTGAATAGACCATAGGAAAAAATCGTATGTAGAGGCAAATGATGAACAGCTTGCACTGGTCAGGTTGGTCTTATATTAAATGGTGATCATCAGTACATGTGTGATGTAATCAGTAAATACAGGAATGTCATGCCAATGCCACCCATGGAAAGGTAGGGGTCATCAGTACAGGGAAGTGCCACTCTGAACCCTAACACTGTGTGGCAAGGTTCAACTGGTTCAGGGATGTCAGATGTGAGCTATGATTAAAAAGAGGTGTGTTTAAAAGTGTGCCATAAGTATTGGGTCACAAACAAATTTCGCTAATTTCATTGGCATTGCACAGTCATGCCGCTTCAGAAATGCCACACTATGACACAGTTGTGATCCTAGTTTCAGATTTCTCAGCAGACATCATCCACTATCCCAGTGCAAATGCAATGTGTGGGTCAAGACCAGCACCAAGGTGATGATAATTTTATGACCTTGATGGCATTGTGTGTGATCTCATGGTGGGTTTGTGTGTATACCTCGTCCCACTTCTCCCCAGTGACTAGGCCTGGTTTCAAGCTTGGGAGTCTCACTTTCTCTACTTGAAGTCTCTACTTACTTCTTCAGTCCACCTGGAGGTAGATCTTTCCCTGGAAGACACTATACTTGAGTTTCCTCCGATGGAGTGAGTGCAAACAAACCATCTGTCTTTCAGTCCAGAGTCAAATTCCTAGGAAGATGAATGTTAGTTGTCCAGTATAGGTCACTATGCCCGTCTGTCTGTTTGGTCAGTAACAGTGGCATTGGAGGAATCAAAGACACTGGTGACAACCACCAGGCAACTCCCATGGAAAGCGGTAGCTACGATCCGGCTCTGAGCCAGCCACAACCATCCCCAGTCCCCTGCCAGAAGCACCCCCAGAAGTGGCGGTTAAATAATCAAGCCAAAACTTAACATTTAAAAGGCCCTGTACAAACTACTATCATGTTGATTTAATAAGGAGGGAGCTAGAGGCAGGCTATAAAATATTTTTATAAATATCTCTAATTAAATATTGGCCCTGATAGTTGAAGAAATTTCTCCCTATAACATTTATATTGTCATTTAATTAATTATAATACTACATGTGGGGAAAAGAAACAATAAGGCAGTTATCAAACAGCAAATGAACAAAATAAAGTGACTAAACAAAAATATATCTAATATCTATCTAGAGAAGAATGATAGACTGAAAAGCAAACTGAGAGAAGAGTGAGAGGAAATGCAAATGTAGCTGCAGAGTGTATAAGTGGCAAAAATTAGAGAGTAAACAATGTTGGGAATTTGGAGAGGGAAAAGGAAGTTTTCATTCCCAAAGCAAGCACTTCGTCTCTGGGGCTGCCAGAGATAGGAATCCCACCAAGTGCAGGGCTTGGAAATTACAGCCAGGACAACCAATCCAAAGATGGCATGAGAGAAAGAAGAGAGACACATTTATTCTAATAATGTTTGTGGAAAGGATATCATATCTGCATCTTGTACAAGGAACAAGCACTAAGATAACAATATGCAATGTATTAATTATTGAAACTGTCCTACTAATCGGTTTTGAAACTGTCTCATTGCTATGTGTTTCTCAATAAAATTATTATTTTTTTTTAAAAAAGGAAACACAAAGAAGAAAGAGCAAACACAGGAAGGCCTGAGAGCAAATGCTGCTGCTATTGCAGAACTATGGGGACTGAGACCGGCAGGTGTCACAGAGGGAGGCTGAAGCCAAGCTGAGAAGCCAAGGAAAAACTGCTCTGGCATTTCCTGGGCTCAGAGCCCAGGAGACACTGTCCAAGCTGGTGGATCAGGTGGCTAACAGGGAGGAAATTCTAGCTTGATGCCAATGGAAATAGGTTCAAGTCCAAAAAGGCAAAGGATCCAGAGGCATGAAACAGAGTCCAGCCCAAGCTGGAAGCTGAAATAGAAACCCCAAGGTTAGACTCCGAAGGAAAGATCTGTGGACAGGAAGAGGGAGTAACTATAGGGAACCGCTGGAAGGATTCCATCAGCATTGCTAAACTCTAGCAATAGCCTAAATCTCGGAAGGTCCTGTGGCAGAGCTCTGTGTTTAATTTTCATTTCCTCCCGAGTTTGCTGTCAGAGGGGCTAGCAATATGACAGTTGTATCATCCACTGCTCTTCTCCTGTGCTCCCACTTAAATTTCAGTTCAATCAATTCAAGTTATTGCAAATTATAGTTTAGTGTCTTCCAATACCTTGCAGTCTATGAGACCATCAGTTGGACAGCACACATGTGGAACAGTTCTATCTTTGCAGAAAATCGTACTAAACAGCACTGCTCTGAAGAAAAAAGATGCAAGGAAATCCTGAAAGTTTTTATCTGGGAAGGAAAAATGCTTCCTGCTGATTCCTGAGAAGATTCCTAAGATAAAGGATATTTTCACAAAGAATCCTTCAGTTTTATAGCTCCTTCATTTTGTCACAATATGCTGACTACCTCGGGCTCACTCTGTCTTTCTGGAGTCCCTCTGTCTTTTTCCTCTTCTTTCTTTTTTAATATTCTATACTGCAAAAAGGAATGAGAGAGACAAAATAAATAGCATGAGAAACTGCACAGTCACAGCTGTGGGACACCTTTGAGGACACATCCAGTGTCACCTGGGGCTGCCTGGGACAGATCCAAAGCCCAGCAAACTCAAGCAGAGCCGCTTCACGCTTCCTTGGGGATGAGAATCAAGACTGCAAAAAAAAAAAAAAAAAAAAAAAAACACTTCAGGTTCTGCCTGTCGAGCTCCTGATGTCGCAGGCTTCATGCAGCTCCACTGTCCAATGGACTGTCCTGGTCATAAGCATTTCGTCTTCAGGATAGCTCTTACCAAGAGTCTCTAGCCGCCAGGTCAGAGAACTCCCACACATGCGAAATGCAGGCTGCCCTGTGGTAACAGAAACAGGGATGAGAAGAATCACTAGGAAAAAAAAAAATAATATTTTCACTGACAGTTGAAAGCAGTTAGTTTCCCAGGGAGAAGTGCCGCTGGCGAAGGGCTTTACACAGGGACGCTTTTGTCATTTTATGGATGCTCATCTGTCAACTGTCAGAGTCTTTCAAAGGGGCTCCAGCCATAATGTTTTCCTCTGTACCTTTCCCATCACGGTGGCCCAAATTTCCCTGATGAACCATCCGTCTTCCTGTTTGCCCAGTCTGGTCCCTTACAATGAGCAGAGATGCAGTGGTGGTTCCGCAGCTGCTCTGAGTGAGGGGAAGGGTGGGCTGCCTGGAGGGAGGGCTGGCCTGGCAAGTGCTCCTGCCCAGGGAGCAGTGTTTTTATCTGTACTGTTGTTCCCCAAGAAAAAATGGTTGAAACAAGCGTAAGGGTGGCAGCGCAGAAACAGAGGCCCTGATGAGGCTAGTAAATCCTAACCCTTACCCACCGTCCCAGGCTCTGAGGGCCCCACCCGTGTGACAATGACAGCGTTATGATCAGTAGTCCCAGGGGAACATTCAATAAAAATGCCTGAGCCATGAGAGTATGGAAAAATCACCAGTGGTCACACATCCTGAGTCACATGTTTTTTGTGTTCTATGGCAGGGCAAAGAGTTTGGTGGCAAGTTGGAAAGTAAAACTGTGGTAGGCTGTGAACATCAGAACCTTGCATCTTGATGTGTTTCTGTCAGAAAGTCCTTTTAGCTTGAAATGCTTTTATTTTCTTCCACTGTCAGAATTTATTTTTTTTTTATTTTTTTTTTATTTTAAGGAAGGGTCTACAGGATGTTCAGGGTCTCACTACTAGATTAGTGATCCTCCTGTTTACAGACCCTCAACAGCGGGGATTACAGGTGCATACCACCATGCCCAGTCTCAATTGCCATCTCAGTGTACCCCCAGGGGTAGGACTGGCACAGCAGGCAGGGGCATCGAAGCCCTGGCCCCTGTGCCTACTTACAAGCACTTTAATCCACTGAGCTATTTGACTGACCCTTGTCAAATAGGAATTATGAAAATATCCAACTTAATATTGTTTGAGAACAAGTGAGATTTAGAGCCTGAAGTTCAGGTGAGTTCTCCCCTTATTCTTATTACCTTCTCCCTTTCTGTCATGTGTTAGTTCAGGGCCATTTCTCTAGGGTGCTCCCGTTCTCCAGTTCCAGCCTCCTCACGCCTGCTGGGCTGGCCTTCAACAGCGCAGTGCTGGCGAGCTCTGATCCACAAGCCCGCAGCAGGTAATCAGAAAGGCCAAACATGTCCCTGTCTTCTATTTCTCTTATCAACTGTCTGTTTATGTCCTTTGCTCATTTCTTTAATAAGTTTGTTTTTTGAAATTCTAGTTTCTGAGAACTTTTTATATGATACACTTATGAGAGCTTTATCTTATCTATCATTTGTTCCCACTTTCTCATTTATCTTAGAGTCTTTTGACACAAAATTCTTAGTCCTAAAAAAAATTAAAAAAAAAAAAAACCAAAATTCTTAGTCCTGTGCTGATTTGTGCCTTTGCAGCTTCCATATATGGCATAAAGTCCTCTGCTACTTTAAGACTTGAAACATTGCTAACTTTTCATCTGGTTTAATAAAAAAAAAATACAAGGACTGAGGGGATGGCTCAGTGGAATAAGCACTTACCTGGCAAGCACAAGGGCCTGAGTTCAATCCCTGGTTCTGCCAAAACAAAATCATCATCATCATCATCATAATAAAATAAAAAAAAAAAAAATGCATTACATCTGGCTTGCTAGCACCTGAATTGTCTTGATATGTGTGGAATATGCTGCTGTATGTTTCAAGCGATCAAAAGCCAGACTCTTGCTTCCCCACATTCCAGACCACTGGGTTGTGGGCAGGGACAGGGGCTGTGGGCCAATCTTGTGTGTTCTGTGACAGGCCATGGCTGGCCAAGAGCGCCCAGTGCACATTAGAGGGTGACATCCCTTCAGGCGCTCATGGGCCTTGGGATGGATACCTCGTCAGGCAGAGTCTCTGCATGTGGCCTGCAGCACCATGTCTCCAGGTGGCATGGCCCACATCAGAGCAGCTGTTTGTGATTTTTATCTGTGTGTCCCAGTATGAGCAGAACCTTCGAAAGGTGATGGCACCATAGGAGCATTAAAGCTGACCAGCTGTGAGGGGTTGAGTTGGAAGAGCTGAGTCCTTGTGGGTGTGCCTGGAAGGTTGTGTTTCTCTTCCCATTTTCTCCCTTTTTCTCTCTACTACTTGTCCACTATACCATGAGCAGCTCTTCCCCACCAGGCTCCTCTGCTATGACCCCCTCCTGCCTTAGGAACAGCTGGCTGTGGACCAAATGTGAGTTAAAATAAACCCCTTCTTCCATAAACTGTGTGTCAGGTGTTTTATCCCAGTGAGAGGGAAGTAACCAAGACAGCTTGAGAAGTAAGGTGTGGGTTCACCCTGGAATTTGACTCTGAATTCTGCTCTCATTTAAATACTTACAGGCAGTGAATAACCTTCTAAACCATAGCAGCTGAGAGTTGAAAGAAATTAAACTGTACTGTAATTCAGCTTTAAAAAAGATAGGTATACAGCTACGTTCTCTTAATTCATTGATCAGAGGCATCTGCTCTAGTAATATTTGTATATAGAGCATCATGTATGCACCTTGTACCACAAAAAGCCACTACGAAAACAATGTGCAATGTATAACTTGTTGAATCTGTCCTACTAACTTGATTTAAAACTCTCATTGCTACTTGTTCTTTAATAAAAAAATAAAAATAATAAAAAAAGAAATTAATGAGTTTCTGAAGAAGTTCTTCCAATCTGTTTCTTCTCAGCTTACATTATTGAGAATTCTTAGCAACCAGGAACCTAGATGGGTATAATGGTGATTCATACTCATTTATATATCTGTGTATAATTTACTTACACTGACATGACTAACATTAACCCATAGACACGGAAAAATTTCTTTTACTATATTTCTTTTACCCTTTGAAATGCTATCTTTATACAAAGTTTTTTTTGTTTGTTTGTTTTGTTTTTATACTTTGAGGAAGGCTTGCAAATATTCTTCCTGGCCTATTCTTCTGGATATTTCTACTTCTGCAGGTCCTTCTTTCTCAGCCCATTAGGAGAACATACCTGAGACTGCACAGGAGGACAGGAGACATGGGTAGGTGCATGAGAGAAGGAAGCTGGTGTAGTTCCTTCCTGATAGTCTTCATTTTTCTTGAAAAATAAACGAAATCAAGAAGAACCAGCAACTGACTTCTAACCCACCATGACCTTTCTGGGGCACCTTTGGGGCCATGCTCGGTGCAAGTCCATGGAGCACAAGGATTGTCCATTTGTTTTATTCCAGTCTGGTAGAATATCTGTGTGCTGAGCCCATAACAAGTGGAGCAGATCACCAGGGCAATGTCTGAGTGACTTACATTCGTATTCATATGCAGCGAATTTGAAATGGATGAGAAGCATGCTGAAGCTCCCTGTCAATGTGCTGTCATATTAACTTCCAGCAAACTGAATGACAAGAGGCCGGGAAACAAAGGGCATGTCATGTTGTAGGCTGCAGCTTCCTTGGCTTGGGTATGAATGAGCCATGGTGGAAAAGCTCTGTGTGTTCAAAGCCTCAGAACATCTCTGTGCTCCATTGCCCAAAAGATATGCTCATGGTTTTCCTAAAGGAAAATATATAAGGAGGAGGAAACCTCATATGGAAAAATACTACTACAAACTTTCACCTACATAGACATGTGGTATCTTAAGTAAGTGAGCCTGGGAAGCAGGGTGGGGCATTGAGGAGCAATTTCTCCAGAGGACAGTCTGCTTCTATGGAGACTGTCCGCTTTCCTGAGCCTTTTCTCACCTGTGCAGTAAATTCATTCCAAATCTCAATCAAGCCCTTGAACATGACTTTGAAAGGTCTGAAATGTGACTGTTCCCTGAGTGTCAGCTATTCCTCCGTGCAGGGCATTTCGAGGGCTGCAGGCCTGGCCCTCCTGGCAGCCCTATTCTATAAGTAACAGCTATGTCTAAGCTCTGTGAGCTCTATGAAGACTGCGACCCTTGATTTTCATGAACACCTTGTTCGGTGACCCACTGAGAGTAGAAGACCTTTTCAAAGGGTAGAACTAGGATCTGTCATCCCAGGGTTGACAGATCAGAATATGGAATTTTCATGTGTAGATAGAAAAAATTTAGACTTGCAAACTGGGTATGGTCTCACATGGGTAGATCTTGTTATCTAGCTTTGCCAGAAAGAGCTAAAGATCAATTCCTCCAAAACCAAGGTCACTATAATTGGCAGATTTACCTCAGTTTCAACCTAATAATCATTTGTAACAGTTACCTTAGAAAAGCAAGGATAAATTACATTACATTAGATATAACACTAATGCTTCCTTTTTTATGAGGAATGTAACAAAAAACCCGTTCTTTAATCTGTCCAATTAAAATTGTTAGCACCCACTTTGTACAAACGGCGTTGACGTCTTCATTATTAAGTCTGTGTGTTCAGGTAGTTTTAAAGAACTGCTTGCTGAAGCAAAGCTTGCCCTACCTGAGATCCTGTCTTCTTCAGAGGGAGATGAGATGACCTCTACTCAAGGCTGTTCAACTTTTGTTCACTCTGTCTCCAGATCAGCTGGATTTTAAAACATACAGCTTAGTGCTTAACTTGCACATGAAATCACTACCCTAAAAGGCTTGTGAGGAAATACCTTTCCTTTTTTCCCATTTATGTATTTAGTACAGAGTGTCACTATGCAGCTTGCACTCATCCTGAGCCTCCTATTTTCAGCCTCCTCAGTGCTGGGATTACAGGCATGTACCACCATGCCCTGACTACTTTGCTGCCTCAGTGTGCCCCAGGGGTGGGTCTGGAGCAGGATGTCAAACCCTGGTTGCTGTGCTTGCCAAAGCAGGTGATTAGTTCTCTGAGCTATTTCACAGGCCCTGGGAAACATATTTTTCAAAATCATTGTCAACCAGTAACTATTTAAGTCTCTTGAGTGTGAAAATATTGTCCTGTAGATCTGAATGTTGTGTTAGCTCTCACGTCCTCACTCATCTCTTTCTTTGACTGTAGCTCTATCCCAAGCCAGTGAAGCAGTTTGCATCACCAGAGCCTTCTAACTCTTCTCTCTGTTCATTTGTAGCTTTGCTCTTCTAGTTTCCACATCTTGATCTAAGCAATTTTTTGAAAATATAAATCTGATTGGACTACTCCCCCTGTTTAAAGCCTTCAATGACTGGTAACTCTTCTTAGATCAAAATTGAAAACTTTTTATCTTGCTCTCTGAGATCCAGCAACCTCTGCCTTCTGTTGCTTGTTCCAGGCTTGTGCTCATTCTGAGGGGAGAGAGCTTGGTAGAGAGTGAGCGTAAGCCATGGCCTGCAGTCTGCCCTTGGATGTGCTGACCACTTCTCCATCCTACACTCCCAATTCCATTATCTCCTCTCTGCCTCCTGATACTACAACTCTACCCATAGCTGAATAAATATCATTGGCTTTCTAGATCTTCTCATTAGCCAGCTCCTAAGAGCTGATATGTCCAGTTCAGTTTTTGAGATTAATACACATCTATCATTCTCTTGCAAGAAAGATAGGTACACATAACGTGTCCAGAACATGACATTCTGCTCTGTGCATAACAGGCATTCAATAAGTGTGAAGGGAGAAAATAATAGTTGAAGCCTCATAATTTCCACTCTTCTAGGTTCTCAAAATATGTTCTTGAATACAGTCCATTAATGCATTCCTGAATATCACCTGTCACTGCTCCTACCCACCGTATAGTTGTTTTGACTTCAACATGTACTGGAATAAGTTCACCAGCTCCTAATGAGAGATGTGAGAATATAAACATGTGTGGAAAGGCACATGCCATAAAGCAGACTAAGGCATTATCCATCCTATGGAGACCATAGGAAATGTCTTTCTGAAACAGTCATGCTTATTTGGAGCTATTGGTTGTGTTTTATCTAATGAACATCATAAAAATTACAATTAACCATATTAATATGCTGAGCTGTAAAAGACTCAAGTCCACAACTTCTGACATTGCCAGTTCCATGGATAACCCACTATTATTTTGGACTACTGGACTACATTGGATTATTTTGCTGAATTCATGTACCTGCAATATTTGAATGCAATGGAATACCCATCTCTGACGAAACTAAACAAAAAAGGGGGATACAAGTGAAGGACCATTTTTGTGGTGAAAAGGAAAAGAAATATATATATATACACATATAT